>JAZHYW010011119.1:0-23203 GCA_037355805.1 Ixodes ricinus | reverse complement strand
ATCACACTTGTCTATAACGCGCGAGCGTGCGGCTTTCTCCGGGGAGCGCTAGACTGGTGGCATTCGCGGAAACTAAGCTAGTCACGTGGCGCAGCATGGAACGGCCCGCTTGAGGGGTGTCCTGCCCACTCTATCAGCTGGCGGCGAACGCGGAAGGCTGCTCGCACATTTTTTACAAACATCATTGCTCGAACAATAAACAAACTAAAGCATGAAGGCGTATCAACGATTTCGTCATCAAAAAGCAAAAATATATCATAAAGCACTTTACTTTTATCGCTTATCAAGCTGATAGAGTGGGCAGGACACCCCTCGAGCGGGCCGTTCCATGTTGCGCCACGTGACTAGCTTAGTTTCCGCGAATACCACCAGCCTAGCGCTCCCCGGAGAAAGCCGCACGCTCGCGCGTTATAGACAAGTGTGATTAGCACTGTACTAACTGAATAAGAGTTGACAAAAAAAACCTATAGAGCAGCTTATATAAATAATCTTGCAATTCTCAAAATTCCTCAGCTAAATTTCGAATTTGAAAAAAAAGATATCGTCCCGATATTCCCTAAGCAAAGTTCCGCTCTGGTGGAGTGATTTTTCTTAGCACGCTGTGCACTGCGTCGAAGGAAGATACGCAAAATCGAGGGTGCCTACGTACCGATGGTCGCTTCACTGCAGTACACCAGTGCGCATTGACAAGCGCACTCAATGAAGCTGACTAACCCATCAGAAGCAGACTTGCGCCTGTTACTCCAAAAAGAGTACAATTACAATTACTTGGCCAAAGAAGTAATTGATTACCATTACAAATTAGTCCCCGTAAAAATTAATTGACTAATTACTTCGCTACTTTACTCAATTACTTTTTACGTTACTCCAAAGAAACATGCAGAAGACATGCAATATCTACTGAGTGTTTGAGGGGGGAAATTTAGGGAATCATAGAAAATAAAACACAAATAGAACACATTCGGTACTATCTACCCATTATTGTAGGTTAATAATTTTAGGAGCACGAATCTATAAAGTATTAAAGGACTTCAAAAGGTGTCTGATATAAACGAGTCTTGCGCTGTTCAACCGGGACATAACTATATCCCATGAATGTGCGACGAATGCACTTGGGTGGCGGAGGCGCGCACACCATTCGAATTAATCCAAGTTTGGGATCGGCAAACTACAAAACACGATTCTCCGGAAGATGTGGTTTTTCTATGGTTGCCGCATGCTGCCTAAGTAGGGGCTCGTTTACTCCTTACAACTGACTGGCTGCGAGACCAAAATGCAGTACTGGCGTTTGGATACATTTTAAAGACCCCTGCTTGACGAAGGTTGTTATCCGACCGAATGACCCACTTGATCTTCTTTCTTGATCACCAAACTCATCAAAACCAAAACTTCGCACGAAATATTAATGCACAATCTTTCAGCTGAACTGATACTTCCGCTTAAAAATTATATATATATATATATATATATATATATATATATAAAAATTGTCAGTGAACAGCAGGCTGCCATGCGTGTGTCTCAAGCGTTTGCGCTGTACGCCTTACGCTGTCTCAACTCCAATGTACAGTCAGCCACTGTTTATTCTCAGAAAACTCGCGCTGTGTTCCCCTTCCCTGAAATTTCGGTCTAAGTTCCCGCAGCTACAATCCACTGACGAGAACCCCAGTATTCTCGTTTGCAAGAATGTGGGTTCAGCTTTGAAGTCCCAAGCCGTTTTGATTGTGCTCCCCGGCCAGCTTATTGCCTGCTGTTAAAACCAATCACTGCCTAAATTCGGCTAATATAAAATAAAAAAAAACAGCATGCGTTCAAAATGTTTAACGAATAGTTTAATAAACCTTTGAAACAGAGCTGGCATTCAAAATTCCCGTTTGGTTCATTAACTTATTTATCGAAAAAGCTGCACTGGCCACAATTAATTATGTGTGATATTTTATGTATATATAGTTCTCTAGTCGAAATGCTGCACTTCCTAGAGCCATCGCTCATTGTATGTCAGCAGGCCGGTGACAGGGAAGGGAGGATGAATTCCTCGGACAAAATAAGTCGTCCTCCTGGCCTTTGTGCGATATAACGTAAGGCTTAATTGGCAGTCATTATAAGCGAGTCGTTAAATACTTGCACTTTCGCATTGTCGCGCAAATTTCCAAATGTGTATAGTAATTGTTAACGTAACGTGTGCAGGACTATATCAGAAACGTGTCCAGCACCAAGGCTGCATCTCAGTATGACCACCCATGCGTCTTGAACTACCTGCGTCGCTCTGATGTTTCACCATATGGTCATAACAACACGATCCGTCATTGCTATCTTCGGCTGACATAATCGTTCAGGCGGAAAAAGAAAATCACGCTGGCTTCAACCGAAATAAAATCGGATTGCCATACATTACCATTTAACCTATGTAGCTTGGTATTCGCTCGCTGACGTGTTCAAAACAAAGCGTATACATCTCTGTTCCATCATGGCCTTATCTTTAGGGCAACAATCAATAATCTCTACGGTTCGCTCAAGTGCAAGCACAAGTGCAAGACTCCACGAAGTCTTACACTTTCATTGTCCACATACAACAACCAAATTTATCGATTTAAAAAAAAGCAATGGTAAATGTGAGTCGGCAACTTATAAAATCAAAACTTTCTCAACCCTACCCCACCTCAGGTAAACTGCGCTGATGGTGACACACACTTCGACGACCGCCGACACGGAAACGAAGGGGGCCCGTCGTTCCTTTTGCGCGCAATAAAAGAGAAAACAGACGCCACCCGTGACCACGGCACAGTACTCAAGAAGCAGCAACGAGGAAGCGAGGGTGGCACCAAGTTCACTTAGCACACCATAAAAGAGAAAACAAGAGCAGTCGTGTGCGCGGAGCAGCACTCAAGAGGCCGCAACGATGCGCACGTTCTCCACAGCATCGCTCTTGGTCATCTCCATGGTGGCCGTCGCCAACCATAGAGGCACCGTCGCAGCGCCACAGCGTTGGAGATCCAACCCACTGCCAGAGCGCCAGGAAGACATGCCGCAGCCGACACCGTCCCCTCCCGGAGGAAGTCACTGTTTAGAACGCATGCTCAGAACGAGCTCACATTGATAGGCTGTCAAGACCGGCAATCTTGATGGTGCGGGGTGCACGTTGCAAATAACTGTGGAAGCTAGCCATCAGCACGTGCTCAGCATTAGCGCACACGGGTATGACCGCCAGTGAATACACCCTATTCTGCTAGTCGCAGAGTAAATACCTCATGACCGGCAAATAGGCAATAGAAAGCAGAACATTTATAACATCAAAAGAACACCATCCTATGTACAGATCGAACATCGAGAAGCCAGCCAGGCGAGGGGAGCATCCACCTCGTGAGCCCAGTGTCACTGCTCGTGACCACCGATGTGACACGCGCGAACGCAGCCGTGCTATGTCACACACAACTTTCCGGGACCTCAGTTTCCGCGGATGGTCATTCCCGGCGTGCCAGGTTTCAGTGTCTCTTCCACCGCTTGGTGGCGGATATGTCGACGGGTCATCCCGCGTTGTTTCTTGTTTCCGTACTTTCTGTAGTGACTGAATGAATAACCTCCACAAGGAAAACGTCGCGTGCTTCGTCTTCTTTTTTTTTTTGTCTAACAAATAATTGCCTAGTGGCATTTGGAAATCGGGTGCAATCGAAGGCTGCGAAGTTATAACACTTTCTAAACTGCATTTGTATCTTTTCTCATCTAAAATACGGAACAAAAACGACTTTCATAAGTAATTCAAACAGTTAGCACCACTTATATTTCGTATTTCGACTAAACCAAAAGCTTTTAGTGGCTTTGACGAGTCGTAAGGCAGGAGCTGACCAGACCGACAACGTCACGATTTCGTCACATGCCGCGCGCGTTCGGCACCACGGGCCACACCCCTAAGAGGAGGAGGTTTCCACGTCGTCCGGTTAAAATATGACGCACTGATATTTAATTACTCTCTCCGTGCCCGCTGGGTTGCCCGAACCACGATAGATGTGGAAATCGCAAAAAAAGCTAGACGCTTAAAAAGGATTGCAGGGCCGCTTTAATGATTGCTCCTTTAGCGCCACCAATGCAGGATGGAACGGCGGCGTTCATCTGTGTCTCCTAAAAAGACGCTTTCCGTACAGCGCCGGCCATCACCATGTCTTCGGCAGCTCAGTTATAACGAGTTTAGTCAAAAAGTAATCGCAAGCCGAGAAAATGAAACGATCACCGATTTTTTTTCTATTGGCAGATAAGAGGGTGCTCAAGTCTCGACGGTGATCCTCACTTTGGATGGCGCACCTGCGCTGGTCCTGTCATTGTTTTGGTTTTGTCAGTGCTAAGGATCGTGAATGTGCAGGCTTCTCGAAATTGGTTATTTTATAGTAAAAACGTTCGTTGTATATCTTGGGGCTAAGGTCGATAGGGGAAAGCCGGAGATTCCAATGTATCCTGACTCTTGCTAATTCCATAAAAATCAACAGATGACGATTCGCAATATCCTTCTGTGGTAATTCAGTCAAATGTGTCAAAATATACGGGAGCGCACCTTGAGCACCGATCAAAGCTGCGCAGATCAAAGCTGTGCGAGACGCCAAGAATCTGAGACGAAGATGCCGAAGGTGCCACAAGTGCGAGCGTGAGATCGCGTGTTCCGCGGGACGAGGGCAGTCACAGGGGTTGGACGCAGGTTCGGGCCCGCTGGAAGCTTACGAACCGGTCAGCAGTCCCGAAGAGGAGGCTACGAAGCCCTTGGCACGCCTTGCCGACATCCAAGGCGAGTCCGCGTTCCCAATCGGCGCCCGACGTCGCCTGCTCCGGCCCGCTAGCAAGCAGACGCCAGTCCGCAAGTAAACCGAGGTCATATGCTAACATCACCTAGGCCTTGGCATGATAGGCAGTCCTGAGCCTAGTTTGTTCGAATCAGGTGGCTTTCTCCGTGTCAATGGAGGATCTCCGAATTTCCGGTTCGAGAGCGCGCAGGGCCTGGTGTTTGGCGTCCTGCGGGAGGAGCAGACGACGCTCTTGTTCTCTTATTGAAGGGAGACAGTAGGGAGAGCGAAAGGCCTTTGCACCTACCCACTGATCCTCCCAATCAGAGCTCGGCGCTCTGACATCACTGCTGCTTCTCTCCTCAGTTTATCTCCGTACAGCGGAGCATTCTATTCGTGAAGATAGTTTGCTTGAACCACGAACAAGAAGCTGGCGTCCAATGATTTCGTATATAGAAAGTGTTCACTGGACGCCATATTTGAGTGTGCTGTTCACAGCGCATGCTAAGACCAAATCTTGATGGTGTGGAATGCACGTTGCAAAAGAACTGTGGACGCTCGCCGTCGGCACGAGCTCGGCAGCCGTGGACTCAGCTCTATGGCCGGCAGTGAATACTCTTAATGGGGGGTATTCGCTGGACATCATATTTGAGGGCGCTGTTTAGAGCGCATGATCAGTACGAACTCAAATAATAGGCTGCTAAGACCGGCAATCCTGATGGTGTGGAATGCACGTACGTTGCAAAAAAATTGGAAATTCGCCATCGGAACGCGCTCAGCAGTCGCGCACACAGCTATGGCCGCCTTTGAATACTCCATATATCATGCAGAGCGGCGACAATCATGTGATCTACTCGTACTTAAAAAGGGGGAAAAAAAAGATCGACAAATGTAAGACTACTGCGGTAATTCTTCTATTATTACTTTTGAAGGGAGCTGATAAAGTAATTTGCTATGTTACGCCGGATAACGTAAGTGGATTTTATTTTTGTTTGTGCATGAAAGAGTTTAATGGACATCCGCCTGCCAACATTTTCAAACGTCATTTTGCATGTCTCGAGACCGACTGTCGTGGTTCCCATGTATTCTTGCAGAGAGACTTCGACTGTCCCCGTTTTGATAAGCGAGACCGCTGCAACTAGGCCCAGACGTGCGACAGAGAGAAAGTCCAGGCCGAGCGGAGTGAATCCTTTCTCATGGAAACCGTATCCTCCAGCGGGGTAAGTGAGGGCGCCTCCATGGCGTCCCCCTCCCGAGCCCGGGGACGCAAGAGGAACAGGGCTTCCGCGACTGCGGCAAAGCGAAGAACGTCGAGGCGGACCAGGAGCCGCCTGTCATCGCGCTCGAGGACCAGAGGTGCCAGCGCCACGACTAGGAGGCAGAGGTCGGCATTTTAGGTCACCCTCACTCACCCTCACCCTCACATCCATACTCACCTAAGCCCCTCACTCACCCTCACAGCTACACTCACCTTCAGCCCCTCACTCACCCTCATCCTCACAGTCACACTCACCTTCATCCCTTCACTCACCCTCACTGAACCTTACGGCCCTCATTCCCCTCACGCACTCATGGCCCTCACGCCCCTCACGCACTCACCGCCCTCACGCACTCATTCCCCTCAGCTCCTCACGCACTCATGGCCCTCACGTCACTCACCACCTTCACGCACTCATTGCCCTCACACTCCTCACTCACTCACCGCCCTCACGCACTCATGGCCCTCACACCTTCACGCACTCATGACCCTCCCGCCCCTCACGCACTCACCGCACTCACCGCACTCACCGCACTCACGCACTCACCGCCCTCACGACCCTCACGCACTCATGGCCCTCACACCCCTCACGCCCCTCACGCATTCACCGCCCTCACCCACTCACGGGCCTCACAGCCCTAACGGCCCTCACTCATCGTCACACTCATGAATTTCCCTGGTTAAGAAACTCATTCACCCTCACCTCACCTGTGAAGATGACGGTGATTGAGGGTGTGTGAGGGCCCTCATGAGTGAGGTTTGCCGAGGTATGCCAGGAGGTCCAGGGCAAACTTGTACGTAGTTCAACTACTCTACTCAAGTTATTGTTGTTTAACTATTTTTTGTGTAGTTTAGTAGCCTTCGATTACATTTTTATTTCGGTAATTAGTAGTTTACTTTAATTACTTTTTCCGGAATAGCTTCTACTCGAATTACAAATTACTTTCGAATGCTAGTGGTAGGTTTGCTTATCAACAAACATTCCTGCACAAATAGAGATAAGCTGTTTGATGATCAGTTGATATTTGCAAATAGGGGCAAGCGTGGGGTATAGGCAGAGGGGGGGGGGAGGGGGGAGAGGGGAGTGGTTTGGAGTGTCCGAAACACCCTAAATGTTTCACGAGCCCTCCACTGCAACAACACTGCTATGAGGCGCGGGGAGCGGACAGACACGTCGCAAGGTGTGGCCGAGTAACTGCGGGATTAGCGCTGAAAGACTGGCGTTTGTTTGTGCCCCGAAACTGAGAGACTTGACGCATTTGAAGAAAGGGCTTGTCCCCGCTCGTACCCAACGCAGAAACTCTCGCCCACTACACACTGCATGCCCACTTAATGGAGGCAACAAAATACAGTACTCGCTCTGAACCTCATCTGGTGCTCCCGTAGTTTGTGCTGCACTTAACGAGTGCTCAAGGGCAGCACAAAGGTGACCTCTTTGCGTTGCCTTTCCTTTAAAAACTCAAAATATGCAGGTCTTCCAAGATTCGAAGATCGTACGACAACCGGTAATTCCACCAACGTTATTACATTAAAAAATAGTAAACAAGCAGTGCTCGGAAGTACTTTAAGTGCATGGTACTTAAAGTACTATATCAAATAGGTTTAAATAACTTGTACTTTACTTGAAGTACATTCTCTGAGCATGTACTGGTTCTTTACTCAATTATTTTTTTCTGGAACTTTCCGAGGAAAGTGCAACTCCCGACTTGAAAGTACATTCCCCGAATTTGAAAAGAAAAAAATGGCGAATCGTTATGTGAAAACGCGCTGTCGTGTTTCGAGACTTCATCTGGTCATTTCCCTGAGTGAAATTATGGCGGCTATAAGACCGATAAGAATAAGTGCCTTAGTTGACGTGTTAATAGTTCGTCAGCGAGAGTAAAACAACTACTCTGTGGCGACTTGATTTCATCCAATATTTGCCGCATTTTCCGAAAAAACTGATCGACCTCCGATTGGCACCTGAAGCAATGCATACCAGTTAAAACAAATGTATAGGGGATGAAAGGGCATTATAAAATATTGTGTTAAAAAGTACTTGTACTACTTTATTTCAATTGCCTCGCACCCGGTGTACTTACTACTTTACTTGAAGTGCATAACCTTTCATTTACTTTGTATCTTCAACTACTTTTTACATGTACTTTACGCAACACTGTAAAGGCAAACACTGTCTGCAAATTCAAGCTCAGGCAGTGTTAAATCTCAAGGCAGAAACCATACATACGCAGTACATCATTGACCAAACAAAGAAAGTACAAAACAATTAGGCACGCAGAAGCAGAACCAGCTACATATTAAAGCATTTCTGTGAAAACACAAGCCACTTTATATTTGGCTGGCAGAATGTCGCTAACGGATCAAAACCTATGTACTTTCTTGTTACCATAAAAAATGTATATATAAAAGTAACTTCAAAAGTAATTCGCTACTTTTTAACGGTAGTTAGTAATTTACTCGATTACTCTCCATTTGAGTAATTTATACTCTACTCAAATTACTTTTGATGCCAATACTCAGTAACAATTACTTTTTTTTGTAACTTGTACATGTCTGGTCCAGGGCAAGGAAGGCGACGGCAGGGAAGAGCAAGAGGCGAAGGTCTAGGCGTAGCAAGGCCACAACTGGTCGGTCATCCCCAGCAAAGAACAGGAAAGTCAGGGCGAGTGAAAAAGCTGCTGCGAAAAGAAGGTCCAGAACGCGCAACGAGGCTGCAGGGAGTCCGGCGTGGAAAAATCCGCTTTGAAGAGAACGTCGCGCAACAAGTAACTGTTCCGCCTTTGCAGGCTCCTAAAGATGGGAATAAAGGCAAGATTTAACAAACTCAGAGGGTTTTCCTGGTGTCTATGCAGCTATTCTAGGGGCAGTAATAGTCAAAAATAACGTATTTATTTTCTACGATACTCACTCCTTAATTATACGGAGGGATAAAAAGGGACCATTAAACGCTGAATATTCGAAATTTACTATTGGCGATTTTCACCTCGGTTTTCCAAACCTACTTTTACGGCTTCGTCTTTGAACCCCCAGGCGCTGTGAATATGTGATTCGCTCGAGAAGGCTGGATCGTAAACCTGCCGCCACAGTTTTCTGTTCTAGCCGCTGAATGCCGTCGATTTCGCAGGTGTGGGCAATACTCGGGCTGAGCTTTCTGTAGCATTTTAGAAGTGAAAAGCGTGCGTGCACACTTTTCATTGACGCTCGAGGTGTGCAAGCGCACGGGCGCCTATACAGCTTTGGCTTCATTGCCACAAAATGTTGGCCTCTAAGTATAACTAAATATCGCGTGGGAGAGAATTAAGCGATATCTCGCCAAGCAAGAAACTTGATTTCCACTGAAATTTCAAACTTAAGACTAGACTGATCATCTTTCTTTCCAGAATTTCTTTTTTTACTTTATCGTTATCCGCTCAAGTCTAAATGGTTCCAGACGCGTGACCAAAAGCTGCTCACGCATTGGACGTGACATAAGCTCTTCTTCAGCTCTTCTGGACATGCGCTCGGTTACCCCTCGGCAAATATTCCATTTAAAGTTCAGAATTTCCATTTTACTAATTGCACATCCGAAGGAATAGTACAGTCAGACACAAGTTAATGCGCCAGAAGCTCCGTCTTCAGAGCGAGCTTTCCGCGAGTACGAGTATGTACATCTTCAATAGCGGAAGCGCACACAGTCTAAAAGCTGACGGTTAGTCTAATTTCCCCGTTGTGCACTCGGAGAGACAATAGAATCTACGAGGAGACGATACGATACGATACGATACGAGTTTATTTTTCACCACAGATACATGTGGTGAATGGGAGGCCGGAGAAAAAAGCTGCAGAAATGCAGCTTGACTAAGCTCCGGTCCCCCATTCAGCAGCTACGACAGAGCACAGGGAGATCTATTTACGAAGTATGAGAATATGACATATAATGGACAACATGCAAGGCTAAATGAACAGTTCAAGGATAGCACTTTTGGACAAATGTACAACATCAATATTTCTATCAAAGTACCTATTCAGTAAAACGGGCAAAGTGTAACTTATTCTTTGTTTACCATAATTGGTCCTACACTTCGGAATCTGCCAAGGCTGGTGATGTCTACATGAATAAAAGTCAGATTTTTCTTTTAAATCCGATAGTTTAAGAACAATATCTGAGCGCCCAAATACCGCATATTTATACGCGATGGTTAATCGATAATCATAAACCTGCTGTATATTCAGAATTTTGTATGATTTAAACAAGGACTGTGTTGGATGTATGTAGGGGACATTTGCAATTATTCTAATCACCTTTTTCTGCAGTAAATGTAGTAGGTTTAAATTCGAGAAAGATGTGTTTCCCCAGACTAGATTACAATAACACAGATGAGAATAAAATAATGAATTATATAGAACCCTCTTTACACTTGTTGGAAGAATATATCTGAGTTTATTTATAATTCCCACGATTTTTCCCAGTTTAGCACAGAGATATTTAACATGATTAGTCCAAAGCATGTTTTCCGAGAAAACAATTCCAAGCGTTTTAATACTGCTTACAAATTCAATATTTAAAGAACCAAAATTAAGAGGATCGTAAACTTTATTACTCGGACCCCGTGGACGAAACATCATGGCTTTTGTTTTGGATACATTAATATGCAAACAGTTTATTTCTGCCCAAGTTTTTAACTTTAAAAGAAACGCATTAGCTTTATCCCTCAGACCCTCTTCACACATGTCTGAAAAAAATATACTTGTATCATCCGCATAGATTATATATTTACATCCTGAGTCAATGTTCACTATATCATTAACATACAATAAAAATAGAAGAGGTCCCAGAATACTGCCTTGCGGTACTCCTGATGAAATGTTTAAAAGGGTTGAGCGTTGGTCATTAATTAGAACGAACTGTGAGCGATATTCTAGATATGATTTAATTAAGGCAAGTGGTAGATCACGAATGCCATAAGCAAACAATTTTTCTAGTAAAATCGAGTGGTTAATACAGTCAAAAGCTTTGCTAAAGTCTAAAAATATTCCAAGCGTTAATTTTTTTCTTCGAAGTTTCTGAGTATTTCCTCTTTTTGAACTAATAACGCCGTTTCTGTTGACCGTTTCTTCCGGAAGCCAAATTGACATTCTGTTATAAGGGAGTGTTTATCACAAAAATTTACAATTCGAGAGTGAATTATTTTTTCTAACCCCTTTGAAAACACTGGTAAAATAGATATAGGTCGGTAATTTCCTAATTCATTTTTGTTTCCGCCTTTAAACAAAGCTAAAACTTTCGCAATTTGCATCTTTTTGGGGAATGTACCGCTTGACATGGCAAAATTGTAAATAAACGTTAGGCATGGGGCGATAATATCGATCACATATTTTACAGGTAGAATTTGTAAATCATCCGCATCACGACTGCGACTATTGCTAATACACATGACAGAGGAATAGACCTCAGCTTCGTCTGTAGGGGAAAAAAATAGTGATTGTGATGTTGATAAAACACTTTTTGACGCATTAGAGTTGTAAGTGCTACTACCTATGTTCACGAAGAAATGATTAAATTCGTTTGCGAGCTGCTGGCCACTTAAGACTTGTCCATTCCGTTCTAGGCTTTCAAGCTTATTTGAGCTATATGACGTATTAAAAACACTCTTTAAACGTTTCCACAAAAGATCTGCTTTTCTCAGGCATTCAGCATCGAATATGCTAAAGTAATACATCTTTTTTGCTCTTCTAATATCTGTGGTTAATTTATTTCTGTACTTTCTAAACTCTTCTAATACAGTTTTATCTCGAGTTGTCAGAAATAATTGATAAAGCTGGTATTTCTTGCGTGTTTTTTTTAAAAGTGTTGATGTCATCCAAGGTTTCCTTCCCTTTCTGGCGAGCTTTACAGCTTTGACCGGAAAGCAGTCAGAATAAGCCTGTTTAAACTTTTCAATAAACTTGTTATACGCACTATCAACGTCAGCACTGCTGAATATATCCTCCCAATCCGTGTTAACTAGCCTCTGTCTAAACATATCTAGTGTGGCTGGTGTAATGTCCTGAATGGTTATTGTAGTTGTTTCATGTCTGCGTGGTTCTCGTACTGTGTCGACTAACATAAATATGGGCAAATGGTCACTAATGTCTGAACTTATTACACCAGCCTTGACCTTTTCCTTATCATAATTAGTAACGAATAAATCAATTAAAGTTGATGTGGTCGACGTAATGCGAGTGGGGTGCGTAATACAATTGAAAAAGTTATTTGCCGTTAATAATAACAACAGGTCAGTAGTGCTTGTGGTATCTTCTAATAAATTTATATTCAAATCTCCGCCAAGAAAAAGAGAATATTTGCATTCGTTCGCATAACACAGTAATTCATCTAGAAACGTAAAAAATTTAGCTACATTGCCGCTTGGTGGGCGATATACAACAGAGAACATGAAAACGTTTTGCTTTACACATAATATTTCATAATCTTCTGTAACGGTTGTGTACTCTTCGACAATTTCAAAGTCATCACTCCCCAGTAGCATAGAAACACCACCCCCACGCCCAGATAAACGATTTTGATAAAAATGTTGATATTGAGGTAAAATAAAAAAATCAGTTTCATCTCGGTACCAAGTTTCGGTAAGCATTATCACGTCAAATGAGCAGTTAAATGATTTAAACAGAATCATAAGATCGTCCGACTTAGATCTAGCTGATCTAACATTTAGGTGAAAGAGTTTCAGAGACTTACATATACCTGCGTCCTTGCAGATATCTTGTGGTAAGAAGAAATTGGTTATTGTCATGTTTGAGTACTGATGTATAAATAAAATCTAATCAAATCACCACCGTGCAGTTCCTCCCTAGCAGATCTTAAGAAGATCATCGCAGTGTTCAATCGATATGATATGCGCGTTTTCGGCTTTGCGGGCTAAAATCTTGCCATTTCGTACCCACACGAATTTCCAGCCGATATCGCGTTTCCTAGCGATAGCCTGACCAAGCAATTTCTTCAGGGCCGGGCACAGATGCTCGTTCACGAAGACAGGCGCGTTATCAGAAAGGCCCAAGTCTTCATTCGTTAGCCGTTTTACTCGGGCGCTTGCAAGTACCCGGTCACGCTTTTCCCTACGGATGAACTGCACGATAATGTTTTGTTTGCTGCGTTCTCGAGTGCGGACACGGTGGCAGATTTCAACGTCCGATTCATCAATCGGTTCGCCGATTACCTCCCTAGCTTACGCAATGTTGAAATGAGATTCTCGTTTTCGGCGACCGGAATACCTTTAACTTCAATATTGTAGGCGCGAGAGTGTTGTTCACAGCGTACGATGCTCGCTTGGTTTGCTCTCATTTCTGTTTCAAGCGCGAGGCACCTTGCTCGCAGTTCTTCGTTTTCTTTCTTTAGTTCCTTGTTGATTGTAATTCCGCTTTCAAGCTTCTCCTTAATATCCTCGTATTGAGCATTGATGAAGTCCATGCTGGACTTCATTTCTCTTATATCAGTACGAAGATCACGTATTTCACTACGAAAGTCTCTCTCTAAGGCTTCTCTCATCAATTTCCATTCAGTCTTCATTTCATCCCGTAACTCAGTAAAAAGTTTCGTGAGGTCTTTTGACATAGTGGTAAATAACACCTTCTCACACAAAAAATGGAAGTGCAATTGCAATTGGCAGCAGCGACGGCAATGTAGCCGAAAGCCTCGAAAAATGTATATAAGAATAAGAAACCAACCTGCAAAGGAGTGCAGTCTTAGAAAGACGAGCCGAGTGCCGTCGCAGCTGCCAAGTGAAGGGTGCTGCTACAGTTCCTCTTCTTATAGCGCAGAAGCGAGGAGCGGTACCGTGTAGCAGCCAATCGTTGCGATGCGAACGTCCGAGCCGAGATCAGCAGTGGTGGAACAGCGAAATCAGTCTCGGACAGAGGCCAGTCGACGCTGATGACTTGCAAGTGGCCGTTCAGCAAGCAGTCGAAGATCGCAGAAGTCGGGCCGTTAGCTCGGAACTGGCGATCGAACCGGTCTGCAAAGGAGTGCAGTCTTAGAAAGACGAGCCGAGTGCCGTCGCAGCTGCCAAGTGAAGGGTGCTGCTACAGTTCCTCTTCTTATAGCGCAGAAGCGAGGAGCGGTACCGTGTAGCAGCCAATCGTTGCGATGCGAACGTCCGAGCCGAGATCAGCAGTGGTGGAACAGCGAAATCAGTCTCGGACAGAGGCCAGTCGACGCTGATGACTTGCAAGTGGCCGTTCAGCAAGCAGTCGAAGATCGCAGAAGTCGGGCCGTTAGCTCGGAACTGGCGATCGAACCGGTCTGCAAAGGAGTGCAGTCTTAGAAAGACGAGCCGAGTGCCGTCGCAGCTGCCAAGACTCTGGCGAGAGTCCCGAAGGACCCTTCAACCTACACTCGTAGAAAAAAAAGTTAGTAGTACTTACTTACTAAGTAAAGTTAGTAACTACTCTCAGATAAGGGTGATGGTTGTGAAACTTTGGCACCTGGTCCTAACCGCTGGCGCTACATTTGGGCGGAGAATGAGCGTTCTGGCGATGCGTAGTCTATATTTGGACACCCTGTATATTGCGAAACTTTTTCACCCTCAGCAGTAACAAATGCCTCTCACTCGATCTGCCATTCTCTTTCTGCAACGTTATTAGAACCCTCAGTTGGGAAACTCACCGTTGAAACCTGGGCCGCTGGCGTCCACCGAGACCGAGCTAAATACGACAACAGCGCCACTCTTTATCATTTGTCTGTACTGTGGTCACCTTGAGCTTTTAGAAAGCATGTTTTTGCGTAAAAACCAACGGAAAAAACTCTTTTTGTAGTAACTTTTATTGGAGTTTAGTACAAAATGAAGGGCGCGTGATGTTTTCTAAAATCTTTAGTTTGCAAGGTTTTGCAGCACAATTAATATTGTTTTTATACAACCATGCCTCAGCGGTGATTTCAGGTAGCGCGTCCCGACCTAGGCGCATCTTAACTTCGGTAGTAATTCGCGGCGCGTCCGCTTGGGAGACAGGGGTGGCACCCCTGAAACCCCTTCCACCGTATCTGTTTCGGCGCCAAAATGGCCGATTAAAGCCAAAATAGAAGTCACGTGCAGTTCCTCGAGTGGCCGCTGCGGGAGAAATGGCGGCGTTGTGATCGCCATTAGCTCGGTTCTCGAGTACGGATCGGTGCCACTTTTTCAGAGCAGTCTCTATGGCAGTTTCCCAACTGAGTGGTTTTAGTAACGTTAATTGTCTTTCTGTCACTGATATAATTGTTATCATCCATTCATTCATTCATTTATTTACCCTTAAAGGTCCTCTTTCGGGGACATTACATAAGGGGGGGGGATCAATCACATATCAGTCAACGAAAGAAACAATGAAACAGCAACAAACAATGAAACAACAACAACTATTTCATCAACAAACACGCACTCAATAATAATCCACCAGGGAACCAAAAATAGAAGAGCAAACAGGCAGTCATTATTCCCCTTGAAAATGCAAAACCAAGGAGGAACGGAAAGCGTCCGGGCATATTATTAAGGCGATGCACTCAGGTAGTACATTCCATTCTGAAATCGCTAGGGGAAAAAATGAGTTATTAAATGCGTTAGTGGATCCAGAGATGCGCTGCACACAGTTAGAGTTCGTTAATCTACGAGAGGATCGGGGAGGAGGTTGTAAAAGCATCGATCTAATGTCCGGATGATGGTGGAGTATTTTGTGAAATAGGCAGAGACGCGAGCATTTACGGCGGGTAGCTAATGAAGTTAGGTTTAATTGAGACTTTAGAGCCGTAACGCTAGCAGTATGATCGTATACAGAGAGTATGTAGCGAGCGGCACGATTTTGGATGGCTTCAAGTTGGGTGGTAAGGTAGATTTGGTGAGGGCTCCAGATGGCGGCGGCGTACTCAAGTTTTGGTCGGACGAATGTCTGGTAGGCTAAAAGACGAAGATTCGGAGGAGCAGAGTGTAGGCAGCGTCGGATGTATCCCAAAGTTTTTGATGCGGCGAGTGAAATGGATTCGATGTGAGCGGCCCAGGATAAATCGGAGGTAAGGAGTACACCAAGGTACTTGTATGATGGGACGTCTTCAATGGGTTGGGTGCCAAGAGAATATATGCATGACGAAACAGAGCGCTTGCGAGTGAAACGTACGAGTTTGCACTTTGAATAATTTAGGCTCATCTGCCAGTCGGAACACCAATTCATTATGGTAGACAAGTCATTCTGAAGGAGCACATGGTCGTCCGGAGAAGCAATTGGTCGGTATAATACACAATCGTCTGCGAAAAGACGCACTTTGGAGGAAATGGAATGAGGGAGATCATTAATAAATATTAGAAAAAGGAGAGGGCCGAGGACCGACCCCTGGGGTACTCCTGACGTAACGTTGCATAAACCAGATTCGTGACTGTTCACAACTGAAAACTGTACTCGTGAAGAAAGAAAATTGTGAATCCATGAAATGACGCTATCGTTTATTTTGAGTGCAGAGAGCTTTGTTAGTAAGCGAAGATGCGGAACACGATCAAATGCTTTCGAAAAGTCTAGAAAAATTGCGTCGGTCTGATGATGAGATTCGAAGTTGGCATGAATTTCATGGGTAAACAGTGACAATTGGGTCTCGCAAGAAAAACCCCTACGAAAGCCATGTTGGTGGTCGAAAAAGAAGTGGTTTTGATCAAGATGAGACACCACATGAGAAAAAATTATATGCTCTAGAAGTTTGGATGGGATACAAGTTAACGATATAGGTCTGTAGTTAGAGGGTAATGATCGATCACCGCCCTTGAAGACCGGTATGACTTTTCCTACCTTCCAGTCCGGAGGAAGACGTCCCTCTGCCAATGACTGGGTATATAAGAGCGTGAGGTACTCGCTTGATATGTCTTTTGTGTTTATGAGGATTTTTGAAGAAATGTTGTCAGGTCCGGGGGATGATGAAACTTTGAGGCGATCTATAAGTCCGGCTACGCCGTCAGGGGAGATGATAATAGGTGCCATGGTGTTATAAGGAGCTGGTGGGACAGTAGGGATGTTCGAAGGGTTCTCGCAAGTAAAAACAGAAGCAAAGTACTCGTTCATTACTGAAGGGCAGGAAGCTTCAGGCACAGGGCAGCCGTTGGCATCAATCAAACAAATAGACCGGGAGTGGTCACTTGGAGAAAGAAGGGTCCAGAATTTTTGGGGGTTGGTTTGCATGAGGGTGGGTAGGTCTCTATTGAAATATTTGTTTTTTGCCGCTTTAATCTGGCGGGTATACTCTTTAAGGCAATCATAGTAGGAGTCCCATGCTAGTGCAGACGGGTTCTGTTTAGCTTTTCTGAAAATGACGCTTTTTCTTGTTCCCCAGAGACCTAATAACATTGTTGAACCAAGGATTACAGGCGTCACTGTGAATACGAATCAATGGCACAAAACGCTCAATAAGATCATACAATTTGTTCCTAAACAACAGCCAGTTGCATTCGACCGTTCTTGTGGAGTGTTCGGCAAGAAATTGTACGTAATATGCAATTAGTTCTCGATTTATTTCCGCGTAGTCAGCCCTATTGAAATCGATGAATCATTATTGAGACTTGGGTTTTCACAGTTTTGGGCTGTGTTAGGCTGACTTGCAATAACTTATGGTCGCTGAAACCATTGCTATAGTCAATGGAGCAAACCAGGTGACGATGACAAAACAAGATCCAGGATATTGTTTAACCGAGTCGGGGAATCGACCATTTGTGTTAGGTTACATGATGCTCAGACATGCGTAAGTCGGTGTTCAGATAAAGGCGACATGCCCGTACTATCGGGGAAAAATGAAATGCGAACAGAGGAGCCCGTGGCTCGCGGTACAGGCTGCGCGGCCTGGAAGCGAGCCTAGGGGCGAGGGTGCGTGGACTATTCCGATGTGTATACACCTTTTTCGTTTAGCCTCCCGCACCCAGCCACGTTGTCTCCATATCCGGTATGCGTTCCGAAAAAAAGCAAGAGATTACAGCCCTGAATAAGTAAAAAAGTATAGAAGGGTCATAACAAGAACGACTGACGGTTGCAATTAAAATGTTAACACGTTCTACTGTCGAGGCGAGAAGAAAGCGATGTTTTCACGCATACCGGAAGTTCCAGAATTAAAGATGGCGGCGCCCACGTAGAAAAGGTGTATAGTACGCCCTCGCTCGGCGCTCACCAAGCTTCGGCATTGCGCCTCTTAGTGCGCTGAAAGCTATCACCGCTATCTTTACTCGCATGACGCGTGCGGCGTGAGGAAGCTCGCCACTAGCAGCAGCTAAAGCGCGCGCTCAGCCAGGACGCGCTTAGCTTCTAAATGCCGCAGAAAGCTGAGCCCGTGTATTGTCCACTCCTGCGAAATCGACGGCACCCAGAGGCTAGAACAGAAAGCTGTGGCGGCAGGTTCGCTCTTTAGCCTTCTCGAGCGAATCCAGATATTCACAGCGCCTTGAGGTATCTGCAGATCGGAGCTGAAAGTCAGTTCAGAAACGCGTCCTGGCAATCACCACAGGTAAGTGCAATATTCAGTACCGTTTCATGGTCCCTTTTAATCCCTCCGGGTAATTATGGGACAGTTGAGTATTGTAGAAAATAAATGCTCTGAATTTTGATTATTACTGTCCCTAGAAGAGCTGCATGGACACCACGAAAACCCCGCTGAGTTGGTTTGAATTCTGCCTTTATTCCACCTTCAGGAGCCAGCAAAGGCGAAACAGCTACTTGTTGCGCGACGCTCTCTTCAAAGCGGATTTTTTTCACGCCATACTCCCAGCCACGTTGCGCTTTCTGACCTCCTTTTCGCAGCAGGTTTCTTGCTCGCGATGCGTAGTTCATTTATGCGTGCCGAAAAGCATGGTTCTATTTTCTCGACCAGACCCTGCCCATTTCACCAAACTTATACTTGTTTGCCTTGGAGCCACTAAACGAGCTGCGCTTAGAGTATCGGCATTCCGTTCTCCGACATTGTCGTGGGCGCCGCCATTTGGCTCGTATGCAGAGCAGACGCAACTGCCGATCGTCATGATTCAACAGTGCGACTTCACTCAGCATTAGATTCGGTGTTAGGAAGCTCATGTAATATTGCTCAGCTCTGTTGCGAACTGTTTAAACATTTTTGGAGGGCGGAAAAGCGTTTCTTGGGATTTCAGATAAAGCTTCGGATAACTGACAACCATGAGATTAAGACACAATATAGCCAAGTGTCGTTACCTGAGGCGTAGCTTATTTAGTGGCACTAGTTTGCCTTACTTGAGGCACACAAAAAAACATCTATTACTTGAGGCACAAACTTCAGTTTCATTGTATTCGATTTGAGGCACAAAACCTATGTTATTTGTACTTCAAGTATGTCTTACGTGTGGTCTACACACACAGACACAGTACTACCGCTTACCTAGCATTGATGAGATCGAGCAGCCAGTATTCGGACCTGAGTGCTGCCGGCCCAGGAATTGAAGCGATGTAGATCAGATCTGCGCATGTCCTCGCCTAGGAAAATCCCGGGTCCTGGTGCGGCTCGGGTGGGCTGCAAACAGTTGGGGCTTACCGACGCCGATCGGCCGAACGATAGACTAGTTTCAAGAGCCCATCACGCAACACCGCCACAATTTGGGCATCGCGTCCTTCACGAGGCGTGTGATTGGATCCGAGTCTCCGCTGAGCACTGACGCAACGCTCGTGTACAGTCGGCACGGAATGAAACGCGAACAGTGGGTGCATGGTTTTCGCCAGATGCTGCACCACCTGAACCAGATGGGAGCTGCAAGAAGATGGCTCCTCCTTCGATGTGTTAGACTCTTGCTCAGTGCATCCAAACCTTCGGTGTTGCGTCTCTAGGTGACTCAGCGTGGGTCGAAAACCATGCGCTCCTTGTTCGCGTTTCATTCCGCGCCGACTGTACATTCGGACTCGGAGTGCGCCGAGCGCTGACGTAGTACTCGTGTCCAATGCTTGCTCATACCACGTGCCCAAAATATGTCGACCTAAAATAATCGACGCTAGCTACTGAAAGGCGCACATTTAGAAAGGGGTCTATTCCACGACAAAACGTCTGATTCTTGTGAGTCAATTTAGTTCCACTGAATATATTTCGCGTAATCTGCAGTGTCTGGCACTTCACAGACCAAGAACCACACCTTCCACCCCACTTTGTAGATAATTCATCGAGTAGATTTTGTTTAACAATTACAAGATACACAAGGTGAATCTTAATTAACAAGCAAATTTCGCAAGGCTGAGGCCACACAGCGGCCACTTTGAATTTGTCTGAACACGCTACCTTTTCGTTTTTATTTTATTTTATTTAAATGAAGATACTTCCGGACCTGTCGTTTGGTCACTATTGCTATATGGTGGTTTCAGATAAGACTAAAGCAAAGGTGGCTGGACGACGTTTTTAATTAACTCCATATTTTTATGTTATTTCCTAGTCATAGTATACAAACAAGTCCACAAATATTTTCAAAAAAGAAAACTATGGCAGCACAAAAGTTTGTATATCATAAAATATGGGCACTCTAAAAAAATGCATTTACGCGCGCTGTCGGAGGATCATGTTTGGTAATAAATAACGTTAGTAATACTATTGAAATAAATTCAGTAAGTTTTAGAAATATCGGATGAGCGCAGGTAAGTTAATCGTTACAATTAATAGTAGTGGTTTATTCCGTATTATTTATTTTCTAAACGTTCCCTACTATGGCACCCTGAACTATCATCTGCGAACTTTGAAGACGTATCTTATGAAATTTCTGAATCAAATAGATGAACTTATAATCTACTCCGTTACACGGTAACCTGGCGAACTGTGGAGGCTACAGCCCCGCGACCCAATAAGAGCGTCGGAGCGAGGCACGTGATATCACGTCACGGGAGCGTGTGTGTAACTGCGCCAAGGAACCGTCTGTCGTCTGCTGGCCAAGAGTCGTCTGCTGCGAAACCCACCAACTTTGTATGAACGTCCAACGCCGTAACACTGCCCGTCCGCTAAAGTAGCGAGCTCTTCGGGGACAGTTCATGAGACAACCATACACTCAATTTACTCCCTACTCTGTGGCGGGTGCTAACGCCAGGGCGATGCTTTCAGCTGGAAGCGGTCGGTTACACAGCTGCGATCGCCAACGAGCCACGACCCTACAAAGAGAAAAAAATCGGGAGTGGATGAGGACGTAGCGTCCTTTTTTTGGTTTAAATATGTACGAAACTCATCAATGTGTCAATATTTGTTCCCTATTTTTTATATGTTTTCGATAGAGATGGAATAGCGCAAATCATATTGCCTAAAAAACTAGAACTATTTTTGTCGCGGATGGCGCTGCTGCTGTGGCGATAACGAGGCCTCCGTGGTCTTGATCATGGAATGTTATCACATGACTTGCTCCGACGCTCTTATCCGGTCGCGGGGGTCGCAGCCTTCACAGTTCGTCAGTGAAGTACATTCGTGTTTTTTTATTATTTTATTTTGAATTTTTTTATGGCATGGTACTTTACAAAGAACAACGCCTCACGCCTAAACGTTCGAAAATGTTTAGCCATGAAGAAATAAAATCCCAAAGGAGCGGGAAAGGAAAGGACGACGAGGTTGTGACCATTCTCGAGGCATGTTTCATTCGCGCTCGATCGCTGACTGGTAGCGACAGACAGCTAAACCTTTAAAATAAGCTATGCATAATCTGGTCAAACGAATGTTTATTTTTTACAACCTAGAATTTTGTAGAATGTCCCAGAAAATGCTCATGCACACAATATTTCCAAAAACTCCTGATTTTTTTAAAAATATATATATATATATATATATATATATATATATATATATATATATATATATATATATATATATATATATATATATTCATTACATTCCGATTGACGTCACGTAAGACACATACCATTGCCTTTGAAAATATATAAATCGTATTTTTTATTGTTTGTTCACATGGAGAACTAAATATGGAAAATGATGCGCTTTCATATTTTGCCGTTTAGCACAATTTAAAAAAACGCATTTTTTACCTCTTATTGTTAAAGTAATTCATTTAGCTCCGCACAGTATTTAGTACAGGAGGTGCGAGCCTAAAAAAACAAGTGCCGACGGCCGGTGTAGGACACTGGCAGTTTATGCCAAGTTTGATTAAGTCGAGGTATATGACCAATATTTTTATGTATAACAATCTCAATACCGTCTTGCCAAACATAATACTAAATATGTGTAGTGCTCGTAGCTCTATATTGAAAAACAAACATCTAAAAACGGTTTAGCGGACAATTATGCTGAAGACAATGGATGGTTTTCATTAGATTTTTATTACTACCATATTTAAATGCAGACAGGGTAAAGAGCATGCCATTACCTTTAGGCTACCTGAATTGTACTCCTTGAATATCTGTGGGCATTAAATATTAATTAAGAACGAATGACATTTTCAAATTGCATTCATGTTTATCACAAAATGTTTAAAAAAATATTATTTTTGACCTGATAGTTTTTTTTTCGTGTTTTTATACTCACCAAGGTGGTTTATTTTTAAAACAATTTCAGAGTGCAAGACCTCTCTGCATGCTACAAAACAGCACCGACCGCACTTCCGACGGCGGGTTGATGCTGTCGTTTGAGTCATGTACTACAGGGTGCGGCCATGGGGGCCAACACATTCGGCACGCCTTGCAAAATTCGAATTCCAAACGTACACTGACATTTCCGCATTCGAACGTAGTTTCGCAAGAAGTTTTATGTCTATTTTTATCAGAGCTCAAGCCGGTGGCGGTAAAATATTAAAAATAAAGCAAAAACTGCGGCCGCGCATTTCCTATGCTCCCAGGTCATTGTTCATAAATTTCGTTAAAAATATTATTGTCGCGATTATATCGCTCATCGCCGGCCTCTGCTAGTTGGTTTTTAGCGTTTCTGCATTCAGCAAACCACCCGGGAACGTGTTCGTAAACCGGTGTGCGGACAGAAAAACAGGCAGTTATAGGACATAAAAAATACATGACCTCCGATTTTGCTTTATTTTTAATATTTCACTACATCCGAGTTCAGCTCTGAGAAAAATAGACTTTTAACTTCTACGAAACTGCGTTAGCGTGCCCAATTTAGGCATATACGTTTGGAATTCGAATTTTTCCAACGCGCCCCAAATGTGTTAGTCTCTTACGGCCGCACTCTGTACGAAACAGTCAACAGGGGTAGTGACCATACAAAAGCATCGTTTCGGAATCA
>JAZHYW010011118.1:0-10302 GCA_037355805.1 Ixodes ricinus | reverse complement strand
AGGGATTGTCCGGTCAAATTTTGTATTCGAGAAAACAATTGAATATCATAGTTAAAGGAGCGGTGCAACGATATTCAGTTGGAATGTTTTTCACTTTACACGAGCTTACTGGCCCTAGTGTGACTCAAGGATACTCGCTCGCAACGCCACTGGCCAAGAAACTCCTTTGTTGCGGTGTAATTTCAAGGACAAAAGCGATCATTTTCATTCAATCTCTCCTTTGCAAAATTTGATGACGTAACGTGGGGATCGCAGTACACCCAAGTGACGATATTTGAATGCGGTTCATAGATTGGACCCGAGCATTGCGTGGGCACTCGATTTGGGCTCGCGATAATTACTAGCTCGAGAAGCATTCGGGTAGTGGCCCGTGTCCAATCGCTGCAACGACGACAAGAGCCGAGCCATAACAATGTCTGGAACTCAGCGCGTGTCCTGTGCTTTGCCAACACCAGCGCGTGGCTATGATCAACATTGGCGGCATATATTCGATTCCAGGTCACGTGGCCGCTTGTTCTGGCTGCGAGTTGAGGGTGAACGCTGCTCGCTTTTCTTTAATTTTTTTCTGGGACTTCTATTGCGTGGGGTGAAAAACGAACGCGTGTTTCATAAGTCATTAACGTCAGGGATCCGTTCTAAGCGGTATTTGCGCAAAGTACAAAAATTGTTGCATCGCCCCAGACGTATCGTACGTGTAATGTCTGAATTTTATATGCCCCTCTGCGTGAGTAATTGAATTTATGCTGCTCCAATCGCATTCTAGCGTAAACGCTGCTTTCGTTGGCAACATTGAAGCTCTGACGTCACAAAACACAAAGCAAGCATTTTTGTCTGCCTCAGCGTGCTTCGTTTTTGTTGTTGTGCTCGACGTGTTTCGTAGTTGGATGAGATTTTTGTTGCGCGGTTGGGTGCCACAACCACCGGGCAGCACATGCGAGCCAAGACATGACGTTCCACGCTTTTCCGCGAGACGTGCAGTGACGATCGAAGTCGATCGTCGCCGTGCGTAGGGACTAGGTTCCCGTCAACACCGAGATCCCGCTTATGCAGCAATCATCTCACAGAAGAGAGCTACGAGCTGAGCTCTAAGCGGAGAGAAGGTTCGTAAGCTGAGGTGTGATGCTGTGCAAACGATATTAAACTACGTCCATCCACCCCTCGCCCAAATCGGATCAATCAATTTGATTATGCAGCGAAACCGAAACCAGCAGCTAGGCCATCTGGAAACGATACCAGACGTCGTATTTAGCACGCGTGCAGCCAGATTCTGTTTGACCCGCCTGTGAAAATGGAGCGTGACTACGATTCACCAAGCTCGTCCAAGTCAAGTGACGACATACATTTGAACGATTCGCCGTTTGTCTTCGACCCGCGGACATCGCCTCTGAGGGAACGACCCGCAGCCTCACCACCGATCCAGTGGATCCGCCGCTGACATGTGTACCCAGATGCCGCTTCGTGTACTTAGGTGCCGCTTCAGAGGCGAAAGCTGCATCCTTTGCTTTGCAAGCGCCCCTAGTTCGATAGGTGGCCGTCACAGTTGTGTTTGCGCGAAACGACATACGTTTGCTCGAAGCTTATGGCTGTCTGTGAGTAATTTCCTGCTAAAAGGCGTGACTTTTTTGCACATGCTTGGGAACTGCATTAAAAGAACCGTATTTAAGTAGGGTACAGCCTAGGAGACTATATAATTCGAAACAAAGTACAAGACATCCATCGACCAACGCTTGTTATCCCGACCATCCGACAAACCTTTGCGTTTTGTGACGTCACGCAGCACCTACGGATGTCAGCCATTGACACTGGCGAAATTCGGGGTGCAGTTTCGTACATAGGCTCATGAAAGGTTTAATTAAGAACGGGAGATCATATATCAAAATAAAAATGACGTTTGTCTACATGAAGGCTCCCTCAACGTAACGAGCGCAAGAACTTAAGTACTTCCGGTTTCGACCGGACAATCCCGCTAGGGGATTCAACTAGGGGTGTCGCGAACCGGCCGGGGTTCGAGTTCGACCAGGTTCGACTTTTTCGAACTTTTAGTGGAAAGTTCGTCGAACCTTGTATTGAGGTTCGACTCGTGTGCGCATGCGCGACAGGCTGGCCAGTTGGCTTCGGATTGGATGGTGATGGCTAAGGAATGAATTAAGGGCAGCACTGATTGGTTATTTCAGTTAATACAGTACAAACAATTAAGTTATCAACATTTTCA
Organism: Ixodes ricinus; assembly: GCA_037355805.1. Classification (NCBI taxonomy): domain Eukaryota; kingdom Metazoa; phylum Arthropoda; class Arachnida; order Ixodida; family Ixodidae; genus Ixodes; species Ixodes ricinus. The sequence continues at coordinate 8,090 of JAZHYW010011118.1, read as the reverse complement.
GTGATTATAATTAGTTGCTTTTAATTGCAACTGTTCATAAAATTGAAATAACCTTTTGCATAAAAAAAAATTCTCCAAACCTAGACATGCTTGTATCGAGGTCTGGCCACACTGTCCACAAAGTCGAACCGGTCGAATCTGGCTAAAAGTTCGCAGGTTCGTCGAACCGGTTCGACCCAGTCGAACCACGAAAGTTCGACCTAAAAATCCGGTTCGACAAAGTTCGCGACACTAGATTCAACCGCTATTTATTTGTACCCTTTTCCTCATAGATGGCGCAGAATTTTCCGGAACAAACGAGTTGCATGTTCGCAGCTGCGCGCATTGCAGGTCGGGCGCTCGAGGTGGGCTCGGGCCACGGGCTGTTCGCCGCCGATCTCGAGCTATACTTCGTCTCACGACTAGTCTCACGTTAGTATGAACTATTGTTAGCCGCGCGTGCTAAAAGCGCGAGATGGTTGCTTCGAATGAACATTCATATTAAAAATAGCGCAAAAAAGACGGGACAAAAAGACGAAGAAGCACACAGGACAAGCGCTAACTGGCAACTAAAGTTTATTGAAAGCTTCCAACTTTGCTATCGCCGTGCACGCGCGTAGTCCCGTCTCAACAAAAACATGGCGTACCGCCAAATCAGCAGATACAGCCCGCCCACCGCCTGGTCCAAAAAGTCAGCAAAACAGCTACATCACTCCGCCGCACAATCCGAACGAGGAAAGGAAAAGAAAAGGCGCCGCGTTAATATTTACAAGTTAGATAGTGTTAATGAAACTGTACTCTTTCGGCTGCATATACACCGATGCGACGCTTATACAAACGTCTTTGTCACAAGCATGTATTTTTGCCGCCTCCATCAACTCTCGTTCTATCCTTCCTTTGTTGCGTCCCTCCACCTGCGCACCGTCCAGCGTGGGGGAACAACCACAAGTTTTACAATGCCCCGGCAAGTGGGAACCGTAATTATTGCCAAGTGAAGCCGCATACTCTCGAAGTCTATCATTTAAGCAGCGTCCCGTCTGTCCTATGTAAACACGACCACACGTTAAAGGAATCCTGTAAACCACCTCAGTGGCACATGGCACAAACTTTGTGACGTGTTTCTTGCTGCAAACAGGTTTCTTCACTTTCGGCCCGCTCACCATAGCGCACAATTTTGACAATCTGCACGGGGCAGTGAAAACAACGTCCACGTCGAACTTAGACGCTATCCTTTTCAGATTGTGCGACACCTTATGAATGTAAGGTAGCACTACAAAATTCTTTGGTTTCCGCTTAGGTACAACGACTGACTTTTGCTGACTTTTTGGACCAGGCGGTGGGCGGGCTGTATCTGCTGATTTGGCGGTACGCCATGTTTTTGTTGAGACGGGACTACGCCCGTGCACGGCGATAGCAAAGTTGGAAGCTTTCAATAAACTTTAGTTGCCAGTTAGCGCTTGTCCTGTGTGCTTCTTCGTCTTTTAATGTCGAACAGCGTTCTTTGGATACTTCGCGCACTTTTCGTCATATGAATGTCCATCTATCTACTCTGCCCAGCAAATCCAAGCTATCTACAGACCTTTGCCTTCGACGCTGCCGGCTCGCACCCTATGTTATGTATGTATGTATGTATGTACTTATGCGGCGCCGGCGGGATTTTGCAACGTAGCGACCCTGCAGAACAGACACGCCGCCCCCCCAACCACAGAGCTATGAAGGACAGTTATAAGAGAGCACGCTAAACACCTGTTGAGTATCTTTACCATCGCGCGCGTTCGCACGCGCGAGGCGCTCATTCGCAGCTCATGCGCTGAGACAGCTCAGTCAGATGCCCCGAAGCTCGTGCCGCTGGGAACTTCCCGCAGTCTCCGGGAGAGCTTGGCTGCCCGCTCGTTCCGCCTGAATTGCCTCTTCAATCCCTTCACGAGCGCGGACAATCCTCCCTTGTCCTGTATCTGCGCTCCATGCCATCCTTTAGCTCTTGCTTCGGCTTCTTTAGCTCGCTCCTCGAAGGCGCGTCTCTGGTTGTTTGACATCTCCAGATGCATGGTGAGATCCGTTTACGGCATCGTCCAGCTGCGATTTGAGCTTGAGACGCCAGAAATCGTCCGGACCGGTACCATTGCTTTGACTGTTCTAGATCGTCGTATGGCGCGTGCTTTGCTCGCCTTCTAAGCATGACACAAACGCACGTGCTGGGCTGCTGCGAGATCCTTGAGGCTGTAGAGCGCCTCCTCCTTCAGAGAGGCGCCGCAAGACGTTTGTACAGTGTCAGCGCCGCTTCATTCTCTATCACATTGACGCACGCTCCTGCTCAACGAGAAGTGCTTACGTTCGACACCGCATGATGCTGTCTCGCATCAAGCGCTAGACTACATCATTCTCCAAAGGATGGGTCCTGCTGATTTTTCGTCCTCGTCCTCCAGCAGGTTGCGCCCTATCTCCTCTACCAACGACTGTCCATCTTCTCCGCCACTTTGTTTGCTTCGGAAGCAGCACATGGCGCTACCTTCGGAAGCATGCGTCTCTAAACCATGAATGGTGTTGTGACGTTGACAGTTATCTTGCCTGCCGTTTCCTCGTTCACCCTAAGCAGAACCTCCCGCTCCTTGTCCGAGCAATCGATCTGTTGCACGAGTCTCGTACCCAAGCGTCTCCAGCGATGCCTTCTCGGCGAGGGTTATAGGTGGATCTGCCTACGCAAGCCTCGACGTGCTCCGCTTCAGCGCACGCCAGCAAATTTGGTTTCTTCTGTAAATCAAGAGCTTGCTCAATGCGAGTACCGGCATCCTGCATGCAGCGTTCCAGTGCTGGACACTCTAGAAGCAAATGTTGTTAAGTTTCGTCCGCATCACCACATGCACTGCACAGCAGCGTGCGCGTGTGGTGTCATGACTGAGCAGACAATCGCCTGCATTCTCCGCGATGCTTGAGCAGACGGCAATTAGCGCAATTACACTCTTCTGCTGGGGAGCGAGACGAATGGGACCACTGAATGAGACGGCCGGAGAAGCCTTCGCCCGCGCGCTTCGGGATTTTGGAGGTTATGCCGTAGCGCTCGCAGTTGGCCGCTTCTCCGCCAGATGGCGAGGTCAAATTATGTGACGAATTATGAACGAATTATATGACGAATAACTGGCGAACGCCGCCCGACGGCACGCTCGTTTTGCGCGCGACGTAGCAGCCACTGTGTTGATTCCACGCGCAGAGCAAAAGCCGCCGGCCAAAATTCGTCGGTTATTCGCAGCATATTCGTCGCAGTCCGCGACCGGCCGCTTGTTGAGCGTCGACTTCATTGCTTCGTTTTTGGTCACACCTCGCATGCGTGTTTTATGGTCTTATGAGACACCTGTGACATGGGGAAGTGCTTTATGCCCAATTGCAAGAGCGGCTACAAGTCATGCAAGAAGAAATTCTCGTTGTTCAAGCCGCCCGTAGACGCCGAGAAACTCGCGGTGTGGAGGTACAGTGTACTAGAATACTTGGGTAGTGTTGGGACCGGAGGGGCTCGCCTGAAGCGCGTGGTATTGATCGCGACAGGTGTCGACACCGGCGCGTTATCCAGAAGCTGTGCGCATGCGCGGCTGCACGCGCGAAAATATGAATCTTTGGTACCGCTTTGGTGGAGTGCACATAGGATTTCTGATACAGCTACGACCTGCCAGCGGTCGTACCGCGGCATCAACTACGCTGCGGCACGATCGTTAGCAACATGGTGCTTCAATGTATTGGACGGTACAAGCTACATTACCCTTCCTTTACATAAAAACACTTGCGACTTTAAAGAAGCAGATTGCAAGTTGTTTCAGCGCAGAATTAGCTGCGACTTTCGGTTTGTCGGATGGTGAGCATTTTAAATGAAATGCCCATTTCCTTGGTCGCAAAGGCCGAACATTAGATATTTGAAAGGGATATCTAAAACTCGGAAGCAGTTTTTTTTCCCTATCTTATTTTATAATGGAACGAAACGGCACATACTAAAGTCCGAAATTGTTTTAGTATGTTTTTAATACCCCAGGTTAACTTCTCTGTCTTCTTTTCTGCCCGTCTTCTTTTTCTTGACCTTAATCAGCTCGCTTCACTTGACACTCATTCTTGTGTTCATTTATCCGACGAACCACCCAAGCGACTGTCGCAAAGGGGTGAGAATCTTTTATTTCTTCATGGCTGCCACGACCATCCGAGGACCACCCGACGTTCACTTGTAAGAAATGGCTTATAAGTTATAAGCCGTGACAATTTTTATCACGCGTTTTAACATTGAACTCAAGTCCAAAAACTGAGACAACGTGGGCTGAACAAGTAATGCTTTATAAGATTCAAAGAAGAAAACAAGCAACTATTTCACGTCATTTAGACCAGGAAACAACAGCACACGTAATTAAGGCAAGGTAAAAGTTGTAATAGTTTACAGCACGGCATTGAAATGCATGGTTACAATGTGCAGCGCATACATGGTTACAATGTGCAGCACATACATGGCCCTGAAGGTATACTTGGCATACCACATCAGGTAAGTTGTCGAAACAAATGAACACCGTCCTTTCGATGCTGATCTTCTTAGACTTCGGCTCAAGAGCAGTCTCCAAATAAGCAACACCGTAGAAGTTGCTGAACTTGTGAACAGTCCAGTAGAGAGTTGGCATAGTCAGGGAGCCTAGTGCGTCGCGATCGATGCCTTGTGGGATCACGGCAGGAGCTTCGCTGTTCACCACTGGTGACAACGGGTCTGTTTCCCGAGCGAGCCCCGAACGCTTTGCAACGATGGGCTCTGGTGAACTTGCCTTCCGCTTCCTTTCCTCTCGTCCTGCGGGGAGGTCATTTCTCAAGTCCTGGGGTACACATGGCAGCAGAGTCGGTATTGCGTCTGGCGTAAGCGCTGGGTGTCCACGAGAGATCCTCACTTTTCTTCAAGACGCTTGTCCGATCGCTGCAGATTCTTCTTCCAAAGATCTCTTTTGACTCTGTCCTTTGGAACGCCGAAAAGGGACGCCGTTTTCACTCGGATGAGGCCTGTTTTGCAACCAGGTGCAGAGCAAGAGTTCTGTCGCTGTTTCGCCGGCGGCATTTCGGCACTACCCTTACGCGTTCACCATCCGCAAAATCAGAACACAAGATCCAAAGCATATTACGATCGAACACACGGAACTATGAAATCGTGGTCCCGACACGCGCACCGCTCGAAGAGAAAAACACACGGAACTATACTCTGTTTCACCTTGTGTCGCACCGCAGGAAAGGCTACAAGCGCGAGCTCCTTGCTCTGGGGCACATCTCGGCGGCACAAGCTCTCGTGCACCAAGGGCAGCTGCAAACGCTATGAGCTCGCGCTTCTAGCCTTCGCTGCGGTTCAACATAAGGTGAAACGGAGTGTATAAAATCGTGGTACCGACACGTGCACCGCTCAAAGTGAAAAAAACAAAAGGCGGGCTGCGCGATTTTTTCCGGATAACTTGACTACAGCGCCGCCACGAACTGTCAATACACGCGCCCTCACGAGCTCCCGTTGCCGAGCCGCTCCGGTCCCAACACTACCCAAGTATTCTAGTACACTGTAGTGGAGGTGGGCGATACCACGGGAGGATCGTGTGCTGTCACGGAAGGACCTTGTGTGCGAGCGCCATTTTGCGCCACATTTCGTGGTAAAGACGTGGAGTGCCGAGTTCAAGGGACATCTCCTCATGCAAGGCGACCTGAGATCCACGTTAGCGAAGGACGCTGTTCCATCAATTTTTGATGGATGCCCCGCGTACCTCACGAAGCAAGTAAAGCCTCCGTGGAAGCCAGCTAAGCGGAAGGCCAGTGAGCTGCCAGCGAAGTCACGCCGCGTGTCTCCCGGGGACGGAGCATCCACTCAAAGCGCAGCAGGTACTGTAGTTGCCCATGACAATCTCCCGGGAGATGATGACAACACGCCTGACTCCTCAAGAAAGAACAGAAACGGAACTGCAGAGCTAGCCCCATCCGCCTTTGACGTGCTGTTTGAAAGTGCACAGTCTGCGCTTCTTCCCGAATCCTCTTGGGCTGTACATCGCGTCGATATGGAGGGCATTCGAGATGTTGTGTACTCCAAAATTGCAGTGAAGCAAGACTCTGTGGCACCAACCCTCTACACATCCAAGGCGGTGCACATCAAAAGCGACAGGAGCGTGAATGTTCTCCTGCTGGGGAAGTCTCTCAAACCTGCCTCTGTTGCGGTAAGTGCGACCGTGACGACACTCTCTGACGTGGAGCAAGCAGTGAACGCCGTAGAAGCAATCAAGGTTTGCTCAGGCGGCCCCAGCATTAAGGAATATCCTAAAGCGGAGCCTGAGTGTGCTTATGGTGATCCTCAAGGAAAATGGAGGCATTCTAGGTGCGCAATGACAGTGACCGAAGGGAGTGTCTGCAAGGATTGCATCACTCTCTGTAACACCTTGCGCATTCATACGTCTCGTCAGATGGCTAGAAAAAAGGAACACAGGGTGCTTCAGCGTATTAGGACACCATCACAGTCTAGCCGAAGGGAAAAGATTGAAACACTCCGCAGGGCCAAGAAGTCGCTAACAAGATCAAAGGTACGTCTTTTGGCAAGAAACAAGGTGCTGTTGAAGGAACTGAAGCAGTCAAAGGACAAGATGAAGTCACTTCAAAATGAAGACCTCCAGCACCGCCTGCAGCAGCACGACATACCGTCAGCACAGTTACTTCTCATTACAGAGTGTCTTTCAGCAGCAAAACGCACAACTAGGAGGAACCGAAGATACACTGATGACTGGCTGCTGCTGTGTCTCCTACTTCAGATTCGCAGTTCCTATACATATTCGTTCTTGAGAAACAATGACATCCTCCCACTGCCCTGCGTCACCACCATCAGGAAATACATCAGCATGATGGGACTGAAGTGTGGTCTTGATGAGCAGTTTCTGGAAGCCCTCGCAACCAATATGGCAACGAAGAGTCCTATGGAACGAAGAGGAATGCTGCTACTTGATGAAATTCAAGTCAGGAAAGAACTGGCCGTGAGTTTGAAGACTATGACATACTCCGGATTTGTTGACCACGGGCAGGACGATGACGACTGTAAGGAGCTTGCCGACCATGAACTTGTATTTGCTTTCGCTCCGTTTGCTGACAGCTATCTCCAGCCTGTTGGAGTTTTTGCATCAAAAGGACCAACAAAAGGAACTGTGCTTTCACAGCTGCTCCTTCAGTGCCAGTGGCGTCACAAGGGGGGGGGGGGGGGGGGGGCGGACCGCCCCGGGTGCAGCGCTCGGGGGGTGTCGCGGCGGGCCACGAGAGCGGGGGGGGGGGGAAGTCGCGGCGGGCTATGCGAGAGCGGGGGGCGGGGGGGGGGGTGTCGCGGTGGGCTACGCGAAAGCGTTGGGGGTGTCGCGGCAGGCTACCGCCCCGGGTGCCGCTGACCCTCGTGATGCCACTGCATGTGAGATCTTATTTCAGGCATAAAGTTGTGGTCGAATTTGGATTATTTATAAAACAAATATTTCTGTTGGTGCAACTGCGCGAACCGCAAGTTGCAGACATTTTTGTCCTCTTCTTATTAGCAATTGAAACGTCTAAGGCGAAAACTGACCTTTTCCAACCTATCGGAGGCAGCATGCCTGACTCCTTCGCATTTCCCTAGGTCTTAAGCTACTGAATCTAACTTTTGGTGACACTCTAAGAATAAGCTTTTGTTAGGCTAACTGAATTTAAGAAATGTATTGTATTAAAAATATTTTTGAAAGATGTCAAACTATCTTTTCTACAATATCTGATGCAGTTTAGCAAGGTCTTTACCCTGACCTGACCATACTTCTAAATTGAGTAATTACAGAAAGTTAATTATTTAAAATCTTTGACACCATAATTATCCGAACGTCAAATTTTAAGAATTTTCATATTAAACAAAATTAGCTTTTTGTGTGCGACGTGTAGTTTTTGAGCAACGATCTAGCCGGTGTTTTCATGACGCAGCCTGTATGGTATAGCCATGGACCTGCAGATCCCTGGCAAGTAGAAAGCCTCGCTCCCCTTCCTAAGCCTCGCTCCCCTTCCTGGTTGCGTCAAAATTTACTGTTTTGTTCCCACTCTTCAAACTGCCACCAGAGCTGCGAGGGTCTATTCATACG
>JAZHYW010011116.1:0-28319 GCA_037355805.1 Ixodes ricinus | reverse complement strand
TTGTCCTGCTGATGCTGTCTCGGATCAACAGCAAGCAGGCACTTCGTTTCTCGAACTGTGTACCCTGTTCTTTGAAGCTCTGTGCGTCTTTTTCAACAGCCTGCGTCTTCGAGCGTTGCTCTTTCTGACGCAAACAGGCTTTCCGCTGTGGCGTTGAGCAGCCAATTTGTAACTTCTCAACGTTGAGGAGTTGGCCATGCTGGCGTTATGATCCCTTGTTCGCTGTGCTCGCCGAACAGTCTGCCTGGGCCAAAACTGCTTCGCAAAAGCAGTGCTGTCAGAGACTCGGCTCTTTCTCAGATGCCGGCTACGCTGGGAGTCACCTCTTCCTCGAAGCTTTCCCTTCACCTTGTGGTTCAACACGTTTCTCGGTAGACTTGTTTTCGTTGCAGGTCTGCTTCTAGTGACTTTCTTCCTTCTGCGTTTCTTCATCTTTACAGCAACTTTTGTGCCGCTGCTACCTTCTGGGTTTCTATAATTTGCCATCTCTTGAAAATCAAGACTGGCCACCAACTCAGCCTTTCCATTACTTTCCCATCCGTCACCAGCTTGTACACTTTCTCTAGAAGGCTCCGCTCCGTTTCTTGCCACTCTGGCTGCTTCTACACGGCAAAGATCACTGGTCCTCCCAGTTGTCGACATGGAAACTGTTCCATCCGTGGTATACTGGACCTCCTTGCCCTCCTTGATTTCATCTTTCATCGCAGCAAGTCCTGCAGGCTTTTTCATCACCACCTCATCCGTAGCTTGACCTATCCTGGTCATCTTGACTTTCACGTCTGGCTCACTCTTCAGTGGACCCTCTGAGTTTCTGCAGCTTAGATATCTTTCCGACACGGTCGAAGAGCCCATTGAGACTGCTGTCTCCTTTTTGTAGTGTCGCAAGTTCCTCGGGATTCTCAGGTGCACCTTCACTTACGGGCACTCTCAGCGGAGTGGTGCTCTTCTTTGCCGCCTGTTTCTTGGACCTTGGCTCCGTGGCTGCGGTGGCAAGAGTCCCCACATCTTGCTTCTCATCGTGGGGCGAACTCTCTTCAGATTTCTCTGGTCTATTCCAGCCGGCCTCCGGGTCACCGGAAGCGCGCACGTTAGGGAGGTTGCCCAGAATCAGATCATATAAAGGGTTCTCCATACACTTAGCCACGACGTTCCCACTGTAGAAGGGGTCTCAACATACACCCTGGCCTCAGGCAAGACCCTCGCAGTCCCGTCCACCAAGTACACAAGGCTCGACGTTCCGGTCAGGTTGTCGTCTGGTACGAGGCTTCGGCGCACTACGACAGTGTTGCAGCCTGTGTCACGCAACACCGTGACAGCTTGCCCGTGTAGTTTTCCGGCAGCTACAGGCATGTTCCCCATCGGAAGAGAAGTCCCGAACACTGCATTTACCACTGGCACCTTGGTGCCGTCCCTTAGCTCGACATAGCCATCTTTCACTCGACCGGATGCTGCGTCCAGCTCCTCCGTTCTTGCTTGAACACAGGAAACTTGCGGTCCTCCGTCCCGGTTCTAACATTGACTGGAAGTGTGACCCAGCTTTCCGCAGTTTCGGCAGGCCCCAGCTTGGCTGCTCGGTTTCTGACCGTTTTTACACTGTGCCGCTAGGTGTCCGCTTCTGCCGCACAGAAAACATTTCCTTAGAGGTTTACTGGTTTTGTACTGGTGACCGTTCGATGTCGGTCGAGATCCATTTGGCGCAACGTCTGCTGCAGCCTCTTCTCTCCTGGTAGGCTCCTGCTCTTGGGCCTCCAGACAGCGGTCTGCGAGGTCGGCCATTTCGTCTAGCTTTTTGCTCTTCCGTTCTCTTAAGAAAAGCGACATTTTTGACGGAACGCTCCGAGTGAACTGTTCCGTAAGCAGCAAATTCCGTAATGCGGCAAAATCCTTTGCCGTCCCGGACAGGTCGACCCAACGGTCGAAAAGGCTGGACAACCTCGCCGCATATTGCGTACCGGTTTCCCCTTTTTCCAGCTTAGCACCTCTAAACTTGTCTCGGAAGCCGTCCGCGGTTAATCGAAACCTCTGCAGGAGCGCTTTCTTTACGTTGTCATATTCGACAGACTCCTCCAGGGTTAGCCTAGAAAAGACCCCAAGTGCCTCCCCTGCCAAGCATACGCTAAGCGCCGTGGCCCAATGTTCGCGGGGCCACATCTGTCCGCTCGCTATCCTCTCAAAGCGCATCAGGTAGGCGTCGAGGTCGTCTTTCTTCTCGTCGAATGTGGGCAGCCAACGCTGAGGACTTTTCCATAGCGTTGTCCCGGTCCCGTTGTCGGCGGGACTCGCGTTTACAGGGATCGGCGCCGCGTTCTGTAATTCCTGCAGCCTGATCCTCAGCTCTAGGCTCCGTGACTCTGCGCGGCTCTCTCCTTCTGCTCTGCTTCGATCTGCTCCTTCTCTCTGCTCCTGCGCTCTCGCGGCTCTCTCCTCCTTCTCACTCCTCCTCGCTTGGTCCACCCATTCCTTCAGGGCCGAACCTTTGAGTCCGAGTTCTTTCCTGCAGGCCAATTAGCGCTTGGAGCTCCATGACTGAAGTCGCGCAAACACTTTGCTGGATACTCTGACCCTAGACTTTCTCCTCCACTCCCGATAGGCAAGCCTGGTTGTGTGCTCCCGCAACGGCGTCAGCCTCACAAAGCGCTCCCTTCGGCGTGGCAAACTCACTCGCTCACCTTCCTCCTCTCAGAATAGATCATCACAGTGGACAGCAGGTCCTGTCGCGGACGCTCAGTTTGTCACAGGTTTGGGTGGAAAAGATCCCATAAACAAACACATTTGTAATTTGAATTGGACCGCTGTCCAGGTGATAGGGCCACACCTTGGCGATGGACTTCCTGAGAGGCGGTAGGAATTGAGAGCGAGTCGTGCTTGGCGTTACGAACACTATTTAATAGCAACGGAATTCAAAAGTAAAGAAAAGGTGCACAGGGCGCACACATAGTCGGGAAAAAAGAAAAATAAATAAAGGAATAGAACATATCTTGCGAGCGTTCCGCTCTTCGTAACCGCGACACGAAAACACAATAAATTCGAAAGCGTAACAAAAAGAACAAGAGCCAAATCAAAGACGCCATACAGTTCGGAGGAGGAGAAGAGTCCAATCAGGGTCCCAAGATGTCGGTGGTGGTCCGGTCCCTTGCGCCGCCAGTTGGAGTCGAGCAGTCATTGTGGCTTGGGTGCTTGCAGTGCCCGAACAGCGCTCCCTCAGAAGCACACGCACATCGTCGAAGACTTGCTCGGGGCCCACCAACCATCCCGACGAAGCCTTGCTTGGGGTTCGAGCACCCACACCGCCGGAGCCTTGCTCGGCGTTCGACCAGCCATACCGCCGAAGCCTTCCTTCCCGTTCCACCAGCAACCCCGGCCGAAGCCTATCTCCGCGTTCCACAAAGAACGACACGGAAGCATAGCTCCGCGTTCCACCAACAACCATAGGCGCGCGGCTTCGCCTTTTTTTTTTCTTTCTTCTTCTTTCCTTTGACATCGTGTCCTCGGCGCTCGCGCCCTCCCCCCCCCCCCCCCCACACCACACACACACACACACGCAAAACGGAAGCGAACAAAAAGAACACACACAAAAAACACGTTGAATTCAGTGACACTGGGCACCATATACAAATGTCTTAAGGCCAATATGAATCTTATCTAGTCGAAGCTTGAAGGGCAAATTTTGCTTTTTGGCAAAAGTGACAAGGTTATGGCGCGCGATTCAGGTGTTTTCACAAAAGTCCTCCGAAATAGAAAATAAACTGCCCTTGAGGCGAGAGCCATTCAGTTGAAGCCGACTTTTAGTCTTGAAAGATGAAAAGCTGCTTATTATGGGTCGGCTTTTTCTTCTTGAAATGTGCCAATCCTATGCGCACGCTCAATGTCAGAATCTTCTAAAGTAACGCCAAGGTTCTCTTCGGCGAACTTTAGTACCTTATGATCAGATATCGCCCATGACTCTCCTCGAACGTCTGGTATGCCGCGTAAGAGCAAATTACAGTGGCAGGATCAGTTTTCCACGTCGTCACTCCGAGATAGCAATGACGCCATGCCCTTTTCGATCTGGATGAGCATCGTACTGGCGTGCGGTCGTGTATCACTACTGCGTGATGCACTTTAAAGACCCCAGGCTAGCGGTTGTACTGCACTGGCTAAATTTCACCATCTACAGCTGGGAGACTCGTCGCCAGGGTGTCGAACCGGAACCGAACCGAACCGAAAACCGGAACAGAACCGTTATTTTTAGCCGAACCGGAACTGAACCGAACCGAAATCTTCGCCGCCATCTTGGAACTGAACCGGAACCGAACCGAAAAAAATATAACGGTAACCGGTTCAAAACGGTTCAAGACAATTTTTTAATTTTTTTTTGGTATCACAAAATGAACAAATGGGAATAAAAAATTGGCTGCTGTATTTCTATCAATTGTTCAAATCGTCATATACAGAATTGCAATGTATGTTAAATTGTGGGTTTTCGTGGCGCTTTTGTATTGGCACTATGATTAACCATTGTCACGTTGTCACGTGACGTCATGATGTCAATACATGTTGTCAAGTAATGTCACGTGACCTCGTGACGTCACGTGACTCACCGCGTCAACGCAATTTAAGGAAGTCACTAGATGTATTAACCTTGTTGACAGCGTGACGTAACATGAAATCACGATTTTGTGCCGAGAGTGACGTGACACCGGGACGTAAGCGATTTTCAAAACCTTTAATCGAGTGCTCGGGTTCATGACAATCAGCGTCGCCAAACATTCAGATAACGGCTCATGTCAATTAAGTATGATAATAGCCCAATTCTAACAATATCTGAAGCTCAGCCCAAGCTTTTGCTTTCCAAGCCCTTGCCGCCTAGGGCATAACTATGATGAGCACTGACGGTATATAATTAGCGTCAGATCAGGTGGGCGCTTGTTCAAATGGCGAGTTGAGGAGGGGATCGACAGCTGTCTCTTTCCTTTATATTTTCTGCACCTGCTATTACGTGGAGGGGGAAACTAATGGATGTTTTCGCAAGCTATCAACGTCAGGGGTTACTTGTTAACAGTATTTATTGAAAGTACAAAAAAATGTTTCAAGACCAATTTTACATCATTGAGGCACCCAAACATTTTTTCTTTATTGCTGAACTGCATCCGAAAGATGTCCCCGAGAATAGAAGTATTGAAATGAATAAATGCAACTTATTAATATGACGTTACATAAAGCTACATGTGTGTACAGAATGGAATACCTAAGAAAAAATATTTTAGTGACCTCAGAGGGACAGCCGAACATGGCAGTCGCTGTAAGTCCCACACGAGCATCGTTCTCAAGTTATTGCCCAAGTTTCGACCCCTCTGTATTTTGCTTAAAGGAGCTATAAAAATATTTCCATACATCACTAAACATTACTCAGGATCACTCCCTAACGTTAATAACTGATTGAACTTGGCTTTGCTCTTTTTCTAGGCAAAGGCAGTCGCCAAAAAATTAGAAAAATATGAGCATCGTTCATCCCCTCAACTCGGAGCCAGAAGCAGCATCGTGGCCTGGTGCCTATCTTATGCCGCCAATTAACGTTAAAAGAATTCGGCTATTCTCATCACCGCAGTGGTTGGATACGAGCCACTACCCAAGTGTCCGCAGGGGCATTGATTGTTACGAGCCAATGTACAGTGCTCACGCATTTCTCCTGTCCCATCCATGAGCCGCGCTCGACTGTCGTTAGGCGGGTGGTTTTGATCCCACAATTACGACATCAATCTTTGCGAAGGCAAGACTAAAAAATAGTCTTATTTTATCCTCACAATTTCACCGCGACAAAGAAGCGTCTGAATCAGTGGCGGCCTGTGCGAGTATACTTGGGCCATGCAAATCTAGGACCAGTACGCCTCGGAAAAGTCCTGAACATTCCAACCCCATATTGTTTTATGACCCTTTTAAACTTCACTGAGTGCAAAATAAAAGCAATGAAGGGTTGCAGTTAACAAGTGAAAAACAAAATTGTTGAATTAGCACACACAAACGGAGGAGGCAATTCCTCACGAATACTTTCAGCCTTTCCGCTCTGGTGAAGAAGGAAGACCAGCGAAGCTGTACTATGGTGGAAATAAAGCAATGGCCGGCCGCAAGTCGGCAAGCCAGAGTGCAAAGGCTGGAGAGGTTGCCACCATCAATGCGACGGCGGCAACCAGACAACCGGCCAGCCGTTTGTCTGGTTGCCGTCGTCACTTATTTATAGCGGTAGCTGTCCAAAGTTTAGTGTCATCATTTAGTATCATACTGGAAAAACTAGACCTTAACAGCTCCGCTGTAAGAAGAAGTGTTGTGTGTGTGCGTGTGTGTGAGGGAGAGGGAGTTAGTTTTAAAACATACTGTGTTGTAGAGGTTCCTCTTCCCCACATCTTTGGCGCACGCCAAAAACCGTTACCCCGGAAACTACTTTGTTTGCAAAAACTCTCTTGCTAAAAAAGCATGTTTTTGTCCTGCCAGACGTTCGCGCCGTTCCTCACGACAATGCACTAAGAATAATAATACGTGCCTTTCAAAGACTTGGCTTTCACTGAGCTTGAACCTCCTGCAGCGTGCATTTTGCACCATTGAAATCGATTTTCTCAGCAAGAAGAAATCACATTTACCCGAACAAAATCACCGGAGTGAAGCCCGTTAAGATTACGGGTCAATACCTTTCGCGGCAGATTCAAGCAACGGACATGAACATCACGTTTCTTTGCTGATCTGTCTGCTTCAACGCTAGGATTACAGCGCCTTGTACGCCCCATCAGCGACAGATGGCAACTTGCTTCGAAAGCCACCGAGGTCACGTCAGCGTCGCGTTGCGATTGGTTGCCGCTTCGCGATTCGGGAAAGCGGTTGGGAAAAATTGGTCCCGAAGCGGTTGGCAAAAACGCGCCTCAACCGCTCGACCCCAGCCGCTTTGCGGTTGAGAAAAGCGCGGATCCGCTTTGCGGTGGCGCATCCGATTCAAGTCTGAACGCGCCATAAGTGAGAATGCTCTTGGTAAAAATTGTGCTTTATTACAAAGGAATATTCAAAATAGCGACGTTTCAACAGTTTTTAATACCTCACGCTCTTTACACGATAGAACACGTGACACCGAGGGGACCTTCTCCTAAAAAGCCTGTTCTAATTTGAGCCGTAAGCATTATAATTGTAATAGTATCTAGGTGTTGTTGTTGTTGTTGTTCTGGTCGTTTCGGTTGTAGGCAAGGTTGGTAGCGGAGGCAGATCAGTGCTGTAATACCCACACTTCTCCCTGAAACATATCTGAAAAAAAAATCAAACTTCGAATTAGTAAATGAGCACGAGCTTTGTTTCGACAGCAGCACGATGCACCCTCCTTAAAAGTAATAGAATTAAAAAAATAAAAGTGTGTGAGTAATATATCAGTAGTATGGTTAAACACAGTCCAAAATGTCTCAAAAATTGCTCGGCAACACGAAAAGTTTGCTTGTTTTTTTTTAGCATTTTGCCGTTTTAACATTTTGCCATTGTAGCATCGTACCGTTCTGCAGCATGGAGTATGTTTGCGTTAGGCTAAACATCTTTGCCTAACGTTTGCATGTTAGGCAAAAACAACATGCGTTCTCTCTCAAACCCTCGCTGTCGGGACATTTTGCCGACCATTTGAGGGGCAATGGATGCGCCCTGTTGTATGCAAACAAGGAGATCGTGAGGCGGTTTCATAAGCGAACAAGTGACATATTCTAAACTCAGGTCATCAGTGCGCTGTCAGTGGCCTTGTCATCGAAGGAACTACAATTTACTTATTTATTTATTTATTTATTTCAGTACCCTCAGGGCCAACGGCATTACAGAGGGGAGTGGGTTGTATTCAACAAGAAAAATTATACAATGAATAACTTAAAGGCAAAGCACATATTAGTTATGAACAATAGAAATTAGAAACAGCAGTTTTAAACAAATCATCCGCCTGGATTATGGCGATGGAGGTGGGAAGGCGGTTCCAATCCAAAGAAGTTTTGGGAATGAAAGATTGTTGAAATGTGTTCGTGCTACATAGTGGTACACCTACTTTATGAGGATGATCAAGACGGGATGAAACATAGAAAGGTGGTGTGAGGAGACGTTGACTGAGGAATGAGTTAGTGTGAAATACTTTATGGAAGAGACACAAACGGGCTACCTTTCGGCGTGAGGCAAGACTAGGCAAAGATAAGTTAGATTTCATAGAGGTGACACTTGCAGTGCGTTGATAATTACTGAGGATAAAACGAGCGGAACGATTTTGAACAGCTTCTAGGGGGTTAACCAAATTTAAAAGGCTCGGGTCCCAGATAGACGACGCGTATTCAAGCTTTGAGCGTACAAGTGTTTTATAAAGAGTTAATTTCAAAGAGGAGGAGCTAAAGAAAAATTACGTTTTAAATAGCCAAGCATGCGATTAGCATTACTAATAACGTATCCAATATGTATTTTCCAGGAAAGATCAGATGTTATGTGTACGCCCAGGTACTTGTAAGACGATACAGAAAGTAAAGGAACATTGTTAAGACAGTAGCAGGGAGAAACTGAATGATTACGAGACACTCTCATTACTTTGCACTTAGTTGTGTTAAGCTCCATATGCCAAGTTTCACACCAATGAAGAATAACGTCAATGTCTGTCTGGAGCTTGATAACATCTGAATCATCATTAATTTCACGGTGAATGACACAATCATCTGCAAAAAGGTTAATTGAGGAAGAAATGTTATTCGGCAGGTCATTAATGAAGATTAAAAACAGAAGTGGGCCTAGTACAGAACCCTGAGGCACGCCGGAGGTCACTGACGCGAGCGGAGATGTATGGTTATTGGCGGTAACGAACTGGAATCGGTTAGTAAGAAAGCACTGGACCCAAGCCAGAACGTTAGCATCAATGCGAAGGTTATTTAGTTTCAACAAAAGCAACTCGTGTGAGACTTTATCGAACGCCTTCGAGAAATCCAAAAATACGCAGTCTATCTGGGACCCCCTATCAAGAACAGAATGCAAGTCGTTAGTAAATAATAAAAGCTGGGTCTCGCAGGAAAATGATTTTCGGAATCCATGTTGAGCCGCGTTGAAAAACATGTTAGACTCCAAAAAATTAACAAGCTGAGAATAAATGACATGTTCAAGTATTTTACATGGTATGCTAGTGAGTGAAATTGGTCTATAGTTGTTAGGGGAATGTTTATCACCTCCTTTGTGCAACGGAACCACCTTCCCAACTTTCCAATCGTCTGGGAGGACACCGAGATCTAGCGATTGGGTGAATATTTTTGACAGTATGATGAAAGAATATACACTTGTGTTTTTTTAAATTTGGAGTTAATATTATCGACACCAGCACTGGATGATAGTTTAAGGTTATCGATTATTCGAACAATGCCAATGGGATCAATTTCGAAATGTTCCATAGGCATGAAGTTGCACCGAGGTAATGAACAAGGTGACATGTTACTTACACTGGAAAAAGATTTAACAAAAGCCGCGTTTAAAATTTCAGCACAGTCTTCACTAGGTATAACACAATCATCCACCCTGATTGAGATTTCGTTCGAATTGTTATCACCAATAATGTTCCAAAACTGCTTAGGATTAGTAGACAACATATTCGGCAAAGTCTGATTAAAATACACAAGCTTCGCATCGTGAATAGCAGATTTGTAAGCCTCATATGCGTTCTGATAAGCCTCCCAACGTTTCGAGCAGCCTGTGGCATTTGCAGAGCGAAACAATCTTTTCTTTTTATTAGAAAGCCTTTTTAGTGTCACATTAAACCAGGGTGAATGAGTGTATGATCTTATCGAACGGAGAGGAATTAGTTTTACTCAACGTATTTTTCCCCTAATTTTCGCGTCTTTTGTTCGTGTTCTTCATTCGTTTTTTATAATGTCTTATTAATTACTATATTGCACAAACTAAAAAAGTAATTCAAGCCACATTTGCAGCAATATTCATTTTATACATTATTGTTGTCCTCTTCTTCCTTTTTCTTTTTATTAAAACATCAATTTAAAGCAGAGCTTCTGTCCAGACTTCTACTTCTTCTTTGTCTTTAACGCTTACAACATTACGGAAAACATATTTTTTAAAATATTTGTTTCGTTTCTGGTAAATATCATCTTGACTTTGCAAGAACCTGTACACAAGGAAGAAAGTAAGAATACAGGACGAAGACAGAGAGGTTAACGGGAGTAATTCTCCCGTTTGGCTACACTGTGCAAGGAGAGAGGAATAGGGACATTAAAGAGGGGATTGAAAAAGGGGGAGAAAATGAAATGTGTAAAAGTTACACGAGCCGTGACCACAATAGACACGCTACTGTTTCTTGAAAACCGAGGTTTATTGTCTATAGCCAGGAACCAAGCCTGCTTTATTAAAAAAGAAAAGACAAGTGGTTTTGTCCATGTGGTGGAGTAACTTTTGTGTGTATGCTATTGATAGAGTCTTAGTAAATGAATGACAGTCTCTATCCGCATTGATGTGTCACGGTGAAGGTGGAATGATAGATTTGAATCTAAGACATAGAGGAGTGCGTACTGATAAGGAGTAGTATGCCGTTTATATCTTGTTTTATTTACGGCGTGTTCATTGATAAACAAAGGTATTTTATTTTTGTAGTACGGCACTTTGATACATGAAAGCTGGAAATGGACTGATTATGCACCAGCATCAGCTTGGGCTTTATGAATTGAGACTAATCCAGGTGCTGTAGAAGATGTTTTGTGGCTAAGCTTAATGAAACAACAAGTTTGAACTATTGGAAGTTGTTGATCCATAGGCATAAACGTAACTCGTTGAATCGTGATTACACAATATTTTACATAAGGCAAGTTTCACAATCACAAATATTGGCGTGTTTGGTTTTTTCTGATTACATCTATTTCAACTGTGACGTGAGCAACAAGAAGCTTCCATGGTGGTACATTTAAGTCTTGGATGGCGCATTGCCAAAGGCAAATAGGGCTTCATTTGAAACATAGCTCTTTAGTAGCTAGATTGATGTCGTTTAATGTCAATATTAGCAAGAGGTTAATTGGAATGTTTTGTAATGTTTCTTAAATTGCAATTTCTATTGTTCTTAACAATAGTGGGACTTCTACTGGTGTGGCGTGAGCCTCTACCAGTGTGACCACAGTCCAAGTACAAGCCGGTAGTCCAAGACAACTACAAAGAGAGCGCACTTTCATACTTATTTTGTCTTGAGACTCGTTTGATACATGCATAAACTATGAGAAGCTTATACCGGAGCCTATGACCATATGACTAAAGCCCGATATCGCCGCGGGAGATGCTTGTACTGTAGCGCCACACGTAGTGCCACTAATAAGGGAGGAATGCCTACGAAGTTTGTGAGTCTCTTTTAAAGTAAGCAATATATCATATCCATGTCAATCCCCAGTCTATATATACTCCAATGAACACATTTCTGGTTACTTAAAGGAATGCTGAACCAAACATTTTAGTGTGTAAAATAAGTGGCGCACTATCTTTCCATGAGTCAGCAGCCGCCGGTATGCGCGAGCGCAAGCAACGAAATTGATGTCATCATATCCCCCATTCAAGCTTATTATTGTTGGGGACCTGTATTATGTCCCCTCGAGATCTTCCAAATTGTGCAGACTGGTTTTCTGGGTTTGATTTATGCACAAAATCCTGGTTCTCGACGTTGGCCAAGTTTATCTAAATGATGACTTATTTTTTTTTTTGCAGCTTTCTCGCACCACGGACATCTTCTGTTAGTTTAGATCGTCTTGCACGTCTTTCCGCCGGTCGTCCTATTGTGCAGAGACGTTCATACTTCGTATCAATTACTCTTTGAATATTTTGAAAGTATGTAACTTTTGCGTGAATGATTTTTTCAGAACAGATAATGTCTTGTTCAAAATCGGGAAGATAAGTTATCTTTTCACAATTCTTTTATCGCCTCTTCAAATTCCAGCCAATTCACTCGTTGGAATATATTTTCTTCGTTTTTTCCTTGCAAAATATGTGGATTATTGTATAAGTGGGGATATGGGCACTTCCACCTGGCATGAGATGCCAAACTCGATTACACAATCGTTAGGTCGAAGCAACTGCTGTTACTTGTTCCACGTATTTATGTGAGATTTCCAGCACTCAGGAGGAATAGTTTATTAATATTCCCCATATAAGCAAGCCACCTGCCACAAGGACTAGTTCGAACACTGCCCCATAGGTGGTGATGGACATTAGAATCGCCAGTTCTGATGTGCAAGAGGGAGGACTGTAATCAGAACGTTTTCAAGATGTTTTCTATCAATTTTTTGATTTCGGCGGTATATATATATGTTACAATTATCGGAAAGGAGGCTCCTTACGCAAATGAACTCGTTCAATTTCCCTTTGGGAAGTGGAATGTAATGCGGCAAGAACATGAGTTCTCGGTAGATGAGCAGTGTTACTTGGCTCTTCCCAGCAGTACGTAAAGAATACAAATTTTCGAACCCTGACTACCGAAGATTCTTTATTTATTTTATTTATTTTAGTACCTACAGCGCCTAAAAGGCATTACAGTAAGGGGGGGGGGGGGGGCACACAAAAACAGCCTAGCACTGATCCCTGAGGGACACCAGAAGTAACATTTACATGCGGGGACTGATTCCTTTAATTACCACGGACTGTTTCCCTGGAATTCAAGTAATCACTTACCCAACAAATAACGTTAGGATCAATATTAAGCTTGTGAAGTTTAAACATGAGGAGAGCATGAGAAACCATATCGAAAGATTTTCTAAAATCCAAAATAAAAATGCAATCCACCTGCTTACTTTTATGGAACGAAAGTGTCAAATCATGATATAATTCCGTTAACTGCGTGGTGCAAAATAACCCGCAGCAAAAACCATGCTGAACTGAAGTAAAAAAAATTAGTGCCCGGTGATTCATGAGATTGCTCTAAATTATGTGCTCCATTGTTTTACATAATTCCCTCGTGACAGAGATTGGCCTATAGTTCTCAACCAGATTTTTGGGACCAGACTTGTGGATCGGAACAACATTTGCCGGCTTCCAGTCAAGTGGTAAAGAACCAGAGTTTAAGGGTACAGTAAATATAATGACCAAGTAACAATAAATAATATGAGCACAAGACTTTAAAATAGTGTTTAGAATATCATCGGGACCAGTCGCTGAACCGTTCTTATTTTGGTTAGCAATTGAAAAATACCTTGCATATGAAATTGAATTTCGGGCATGTATACCATAAGATTAGCAGCAACATCCGTGTTAGTGTAGTGACACGTATTGACGTCCGCAAATACGGACCTAAAGTAATCATTGAAGGTCATAGCCTTTAAGTTGTCCTCAGAGACAAGGTTGCCATCGACGAGCAAAGACGGAACACCTACAGTATCCTTGCGATTAAAACCTAATCAACTTCCAGAACTCCCTAGGGTTCTGTTTGAGATTGGCATTCAGCGTCGTGAAATAGTTTGCTCGGGACGAAGTTATAGCACGTTTTTGAAGAGATCCTACCTCTATTAGTTTATTATATGATACGGAGTCATTGCATGCGTATGCGGTATTGTTTCAGTGCACGTTTATTTTTATTTGTAAGCTTGCTCAGCTCAGCATTAAACCATGGTTTATCACGACGTCGCTTGGACGTAAGAACTCTAGATGGAAGAAAAATGTCAAGAAGAATTGTTAATGTGGCTTTGAAAACGTTTCATAATAAGTTAACGTCACCCGCTGTACCAATTTCTTCAATGACACAAAGGAATGAACTGAGGCTTTCAGATAAGCCAGCATAATCACCTCTATCAAAAAAGTACCCCTTCTTTGGACGAAGCAAAACACTGCGTTCGAATAAACAAGTCAGATTCGTAATCACGGCCTTAAGGTGACCTAGACCGGGGATGACTGATACGGAAAGAAATCGCCGTATCACGATTGCTAAAATGAAGGTCAAGGATGCTCGATCGGCTGGCACAAATTCTTGTGGGCTCCAGTACAAACTGCTTCAGGCCGTAGTCATTGATAAGATCAAGAAGATAAGAGTGATACTCGCATATATTATTATAATCTGGTATTTATTTTTAGACGCTAACTAACCGAACTCAGACAGTCTTAACCTCAACTACCGTCCGTCCCATTGAAACACGGTGGCCTTTTTTATAAATTTGTTCCATAAGGTGGAATCTTGCTTTCTATTATTTTCAATATCATCTGAAGACAGTAGTAGCATGTGTTCCCTTTCAAAGACGTCGCTGACTACTTCCAGAAGGTTCTAGGCTTGAGGGGATATTTTTGGGGTGACTTACAGGGCCAGAAAAACAATGGAGCCATTATCTTTCACACATTGCCGCGTGCATGGCTATACTTCTATTGGATTCGCGTTGAGCTATGCCGAAATATTCGACGCTTAAACATTCTAGGCTTAATGTCCGAGATACCGAGGGTAATCGAAAAACGTCCAGCCTTTCCACTCTCGTGAAGAAGGAAGACCAGCGGAGCTGTACTCGATACACTGCAGCAACGCGCACTCGCCCGTTTCCCGCTTCTTCTCGTCCGACACGCCGCCGATCGTGGATACGTCTCCGGCGACCCAGAGTCTGTCGCACACGGCGCACGTGACGACAAACGGGGAATCCACGAACTCCCTCCGGAACATCGCCGTCGCGCCCGGGAACTGTTCAGCCGGCGTGGAGTGCAGTCGTCGCCGGGCCTCGCGCTTGCGCTTGGCCTCCGTGGCACGATCGTCGTCCGGGGCGTTGGCCCGCCGGCGCCCTTTACATCGCTGGTTCTGTTCTCGGCGGAGGCTTTCCAGGCGAGCGATGTGCTCTTCTTTGGCAAGGGAATCTGAAGCGCTCGACGCCGTGGAAGTCGAGGCGACAGCGGCTTTGCGGCGGTTGGCCGATTCACACGACGGACTGATCCGCGGACGGATTGATCACGTGACGACATGTCCGCGGATCGTCCGTCTCCCCAAGCGCATCCACACGAGGGACACAACGAGCAGACACCAGCGAGGACGGACCGAACATGTTCGCCACCCCACAGTGACGCGAAACTCCAACATCGCACTGTGGCACCGTTGTCCAAGAGAGAAATCGACGTTTGCAACCGCGATAATAAATCGTACGCCGCTGTTACGTAAAGATCGAGACAAAACACCATGATAGGCTTCGCGCGAAGCGCCACAAGCTTTACTGACCCAAAGCATGAGAGTGACACAGGCATGGTCCTGCTCGAGAAGGGTTCCGCGTAGAAGCGACGAAGTTCTGGGCTCGCGGAGGGGCGTTCGAAGATGCCTTCACGCACTCCGCGCTCGTGCACAACACTCAAGTACACCACAGCCACAAGAGAGGTCTTGCTCGGTGAAATCCTGATTGGACGTGCAAGAATTATCGCGGCGTACTAGACGAGTTTTGACGGGAGCTTCTTGACGCGCACCCGGAGGAGTATCGGAAGCGTACGGAACCTGCGTCGCGTCAGCCAGACAAGTTCTGCAGTTTCTTTCACACGTGAAACCAAGAAACGCGCGACAAAATGAACCAGCGAACGCCCAACACACAACGATGCGCCATTTTTGTTTTCATCGCCGAGAAACAAAACAAAAAAGAGAAAACAATGTACCGTTGCCAGACTAAACGCTTTTCAAGTCGATCTCCCGCTAAAAGTCCGCGAGTGAAAAAGGCGCTCGGCTTTATCAGTCCGCGCGTCCGCGGACGAGGCGCGGATCGCAGGAATCGGTGACGTGCCGGTCACGTGGTACACGGTCCGCGGATGAAAATCGCGATTCGGTCCGTCGTGTGAATCGGCTATTACGGACCCATTCGCGCTGCTGCGTACGTCGCCGCTCCTTCCGCACCCAGTCTTCTTTCCTTGAGAGGGCGCGCCGCCGACCAATCCTAAGTCCAAACCGAAACTGATAGGAGCGTAGGAAGAGAGCGCGCAAAACAGACGAGGACGAAGAAACACACGTGACGAGCGCTGCGCTCGTTACGTGTGCTTCTTCTTTGTCGTCGTCTGCTTTCGCGCTGTTTCCTACGATGAATTCCCACCAACGCGCCGCCCAACTATCCATTCTTCTATGATAGCTGCTGGATAGCTGGAAAGGTTGGCGCCATCTACGAGCGACGGCGGCAACCATACTGGTTGTGTGCTTTTTGCCATCGCTCGTAGATGGCGGCAGCTGTCCAGAGGCGTTTTTGTCGACAAGTGTTTTGTAGTGGACACGATCCTCGGGAACCTAGCCCTCAACAGCTCCACTGTAAAAAAAAAAAGGACACATGGCCTTGACTAGTCGGTCTCGCCATAGCCCGGGCCCCGGCGCTCAAATATTCTAGGCCAAAAGTTCTAGATACCAAAAGTAATAGATAACAAGGCAAGTATGGCTTTGCTAACTCACTGTCGCGTTAACCAGCTGTCACGCCGTCACCCCGGTCGCTCCCGCTTTCTCGACACTCGTTCTTTCTTTTCTTTCTGGCACAATTTCATTGATTGAACCTTTATTTTCGCTTTTGAGCTTGTCGATCCTTTTACATCCGCGGCATTTCTTGTGGAGGTACGGGGTAACTTTCTCCCTTCCTCGAACACCCCCCAAGAGCCACCGGACCAGATCGATTTCAAGCCCAGAAAACATTATTGCGCAAAACCAGATGAACCCCGACCAAGCCGTTGTTACTCATGGTCAGCCGCCAAACTTTGGTTGATTGGTGAAGCAAACAAAATTAAAGTCGACAAGCCCGGAGTCGTTTTTTCAGGTCCAGGCGACCGAGACCCTTTTTGCTGCATCTTTTATCGTGTTCCTGCCAGCCGCACCTCATACGAGGACATCCTTTCATGGCGAAGTTTATGAAGACGTCGAAAGCTGCATTCAGCAGTAGAAACGGGTTGCACGGCAAAACCGTGGGCAATAGAGCAGAGCGTTCAGACCATCTATATATCACTGAATACAACTATCCGTCTCTGGTTCTAAAACAACAAAGTTTTAGTCACATCTTGGGAAACGTGCAAAGAACAGCTACTCCACGCCTTTGCAAGCCAGCAGCGTCGTGAACGCACCGAAGAACTACTCAAGAAGAATTTAGGACCAAATGAAACCGTTGTCAGATTCGTCGAAGAAGACCTCCGACTATGGGTCTCCTGCGTTGCCCAGGGGTGCTGCGAAAAGGGACTTGTTAGGCCTTGTTTTGGGTAGTAGAAACATTAGCGTCTAAAACTGCCACGCATGCAGAAGCGTGCCTGCTCTGGTGCGGAGCGCGAGATCAAGATGAAAATACAAAGAAGCAACAAAAATTCGAACGCTGTCAAAGCTAAGACGATAAGAGCGTGAGCCAAGAGATGCCGTTTCACGCGTTCCAAAGTAGACATGACAAAGAAAAAGAAAAATGAAAGCGTCGCGACACAGGTGTTTTGACGTCACCACCCAGAGATAAGGGACGCGTACCTTAGCGGTGGTGTCATGAATTTGGCACTTTTGATTGTCTTGCGGCGTTGAGTCTGGCCGATTTCTGGCGTCCAAAGGTGTTTTTTTGTTCTTCAACACCAGACAGAATTAAAAACGCTCAACCAACGTGCCATAAGCAGTGTGAGGCTCAATCAGGTGAGCTTGTACTACCCAAAATGAGGGCGCTACAGTTTGTTCAAAGCTTCAGCGCAGGAGGCCTATCGAATGGCGCGGATATTCAAGCGCAAGCATCGAAGTAGCTCAAGTTCCATATGAGGGGACCAACTAGTGCCAATA
This sequence comes from Ixodes ricinus, assembly GCA_037355805.1. Lineage (NCBI taxonomy): Eukaryota > Metazoa > Arthropoda > Arachnida > Ixodida > Ixodidae > Ixodes > Ixodes ricinus. Next base: position 10,618 of record JAZHYW010011116.1, on the reverse strand, counting down.
AACTTGTGAAAAGTGCCACGCCTATTTAAGCTGAGACAGAAGCCCTACCCGCGAGAGCTCGCTGGCTTCCGGAGTGCTTTGGTTGCGCGCAGGGTTGGGCAGTATCGCGCTACAACATCGGCACAACAACCACAGCCCGTCAGCCTTGAGGTGATGATACCTAACGCTGGGCCAGGACCTATAGCACAAGAAGACTTCATTACGGCAATCAAGTGAGAGTTTTGGTGACCAGTACAGCGCCCTGCAGCGCCCGAGAAAAGAATGACAGAGAGAAGAAACATGCACTACACACAAGCACTGACTCGCAACTGAATTAATTTCTTTGGTGAACAGAACAGTGCACAAAACTACAAGTATAGAGAGATGGAATATTCATAATACATAAGCGCTGACTCGCAACTCACCCAACTGACAAAACTTTTGCAAGTGAGGGGCTGCGCTGCCACGGCGCTTCGCTGGAGAATACCTTGCAATTCGATTGCATTCCGGTGTCTCTTTGAAGCGAATAATCTGCTGATTAAGTTGGGACGCCCGTCGTTCCCTCACTCGGCCCTCGGCCGTAGCAGCACGAGGCCACCTTCCTTCCTTATGCCAAAACAAATGCTGTTCTCCTTTTCCGGCGTCTCATGGGCACGACCAATACCCTGAGCCTGAGTCGCCGTCGCTTCTCTTTAGCAATGTCCACTTCCTTCAGCTCCTTCACTTGGGAGGCAATGTGCACGACCGCAACACTTTCAGCAAGCGTATAACTACGGTCCCTTTCTTAATCCCTATTGGAAAGTGTGCCTTTTGCTGAAAGCTGCGGAACGCCTGCACAACAGTGGACACAAGCACGAGATACTGGCGATCGATTGCGCCTCGGCTACGCGAGCCATCGTGCAGAAGGAGTAGGAGTTTCGCTTGATGAATGAAATGTTACTGAAGTTTAATAACGAAAAGTTTACAACCCCCGAGCAGGGTCACGGTACAAAAAATATATAGGTGAGGTCACCGTCCACGCCGCAGCTTCCAGAAATAACCCTCTTCTTACCTTAGTTGAAAGCGGCGCTACCAGATGACTCCTCGAAATACAGTAAATGGCAGCCAAAGCGGGCCCGGCTTCCGATTCCTTTCTATTACAGACATGCTTGCTTTTAAAGTTATTTTCTGGGTGCGCCATGTCATGAAGAACTTGAAACTTGTGCTACGCGTGTTGTCTTGAGACTGCTTCTTCATTTACACCAGTTTCTCACCTCAACGGCGGCAACAGCAGTTTTGTGAGCGCGTTGAAGTGGGCATCTCTATGGCTCGGTGTTCCAACCAGTGTTCGTCAAGGACAGAGCAGACGCTTTAAGTGGAAAAGGCGCTCGCCAGGAACGGAGCACTTTATTTTTTCTATTTTCCTTACTTGTGCTATCTGGATGGCGGAGACGCAGTTGTATCTGGCCATTCGGGAGCGCGTCTAGAGGCTTTTTTTTTTTTGTGGTCGATCGCGTGGCTGCATTCGAGATGCAATGGGTTCCCACCTATATACAAAATGCATCACCGAAAAAAAAGTTATAGGTTGTTTTGTTTACTGCAATAATTGAACTACGAGTGGTCGAAGACTCGTTCTCCACCCAGAGCTAGCGCTAGTGGTCCGAACCAGTTGTAAAATTTACAGCAGTAACCATTAGTAAGGCGAAAGCCTTATATGTCTCATCGTTCGGTCGAACTTCAAAGTCCTTGTGCGAAAACACGTCGTCGACACGAAAGGTAGCAAAAGTTAAACGTGACCACTCAGTGGATGACTAAGCGAATTAAGAAGATGGTTCAGCACATTGAGAAGGATGACTCAGAACATTAGGAAGGCACGTTAGGAGGATGACTCAAAGAGTAAATTATGTGTCTGTCTTTAATGAATCGGCGCTTGGGCTTCCGCCTTGAAATAGTCTGAAGGATAACATTAAAAATCCCTGTGACTTTTTTTAATTCAAAACTTATGTAATTTTCTGAAATTTTCGATGTCGAAATGGAGGATAGTTACAAAAAACGGGCAAAAACTGGGGCTAATTTTCTAATTAAAATGTTCTGATAATTAGATAACTTTTGAAGAAGATAACGCTTCATGCTGCAGCTTTGGCATCTGGTTCAAACCGCTAGCGCTACATTTTTCCGGCGAATGAAGGTGAGGGAAGGAGCTGTTTATTTTGTGGGAAAAAAGAACTGCGCATTTTTGCTTGGGAATATGTAAAACTTACACCGTGGCAAAGGTGTAGTCCTCGGCAATGTCAATAAGAAAAGTTATATTATTGAGAGTCCTGCTTGCATTCATGAGGTAATGGTGTTCGATTCCCCTAAGGGTACGCTCGATCGACCTTTTGTTCTTCTTGATTCATTGATCTTTCACTCTCCTGCGCTTGCGCATTCGTTTTAAATTCCAAATCCAGTTTGGAATTTTATTAGTTCACTTCTTGAGCTCATTTTATGCTTGGCGAGATATATTCTTCAGCCATAGGATCCGCACTTTAGTAACTGGAAACTCGTGAAAAGTATTCCTCTCGATGTTCGCCCGCGTGTCTCGCACAGGTGCACACAGCAGTTTACCATTGCTACGGCGTGTAGCGTCCAGGGAACTTATAATACTTTACATCAGTGCTTCTATACCAAGTGTACAGTTACGTAGATACCATAGCTCCATGAAAGCGGCCGTTTTTCTTTGAGGAGTTGCTGGCTTATGTTCGATTTGCTGGTGACGTCAGGCCTCCTCCTCGTGAAGCAAACAGGGGGAGCACGTGAAGGGGGAGTACATCAAAGCAAACACACAGCGGTTATCATCTGCGACCTTCGTAGCGAACAACCGAGCTTTGCTTGCTCGAAGCAGCGTCGTGGTCTCAACTGAGACTGTTTCACGAAAACGCTGTCCAAGGTAGCGCTCAATCACGCGCTGAATGTTAAATCGCGCCTCACGCACTCGCGCGTTCCAAACTTGAGAGTGCTTTCTGAAGTCGGTCTCAGCTGAGGCACTGTTTCGAGCAAGGCGGACCAGGAAAGGCAAAATCAATAACAGTACAGCAAAATACACCATCTTCCCGAGGGGCACCATGGGGTGATGCGGAGCATCGTGTTGGTTCCGAGGAAAGAGTCAGTTGCGTGCTGACGTCGAGAGATGGCGCCACCGACTGCCCTAGCGTACCCCGTACGCGAGCCTTCGTCGCGGCTCGCGGCAGAGAAACTTGGAACGCTCGCCGCACGCCGTTTATTTTTTTCACACTTGAAGGAGAGGAGACTAGAGGAGAGAGTTGCGCGTGCGCGCGCGGTGTGAGTAGAAGCGAACGCACGCGCAGTGCACGCAGCTGGTAGAGAGAGAGAGCGGAGAGAGAGGTAACGCGCAGCTGTTGGAGAGAGGGAAGGAGGAGAGTTGCGCGTGCGTAGTGCGAGTGCGGACTACGACGCCGCGGGACATAGCCCCGAGCAAGAGATGCTCCGCATCTAAAATACCAATGCGTGGTATAAAGAACGCTGAGTTATTTTATTTATTTATGCCATCTCGCCCTATCACGAACTATCACCGATATTAAATGTTTTGAAATTCCTTCTTTGAATGAGACCACAATGACAAACACACAGATGATAGAGGCGGTTTCTTACTGCTGATGGGCGCCTGCCTGTCTGCTTCCTGGACGAGTCCTGACGTCAGCATTAATTCGAACTTAAGCCACCAGTCAAACGTTCTTCAGGAAAAAAATAAAAGGAAAGAACCCACTCGCGGGAGCCTGTTCAATACCTGCATGACTGGATACTTTCCAAACGTGAGGCGAAGGTTCAGGGAAAGTGATTATCTACATCAGGTTTTTGTTTGTTTGCTTGTTTCTCTCGTGTTCAACCAAGGAGGGTAATGCAACGGTAGAGCGGGCATAGCCCATACCAAGAGGTCCACAGCGCCTCTATGTCAGAAAAAAAAAGAAAAATATTAAATACCTAAAACCGGTACTTAAATGAGAAAGTGTTCGTGAGTTGTGAGAGAACACAAATCGAGTTAGATGCTCCGCAGGTCGGCCGTGACGCTGTTGGTGAATGTTCGAAGTGAGATACTGTCGATTGGTGTTGGACTGATGACGGCCTGGGCATAGGGGGGGGAACCTCTAAAGTTGCACTGCACGGGTGCAGAAAGAGTTCGAGTGACGAAGCGTACGGGTTTAAAGGGGCTGCAGTCCGCCAGTGCGAGTACGCCACAGGGAGGAGGCAAAGAGGCGAGGAGTCCGGTAGCAGAAACGTGGCAAGGAGCCGCGTGGTCGCTACTTGACGTCCACGTTGAAGCGGGTTCCCGCCGACTGAACGGAGGAGTGCTCAGGGGGCTCGATAGGATAGCGGGGAGCATAATAGGATAGCTCGGGGGGCTCGTACGGCTTGATAAGATGGTGTTCCGGTGCCAGGTTGGCGCGTTATAATAAGGCAGGAAGCGCGACGTTGCACCGACTCGAGGGAGGCAACAAGTTGCCTGGTTGCCGAATCTCATTCCGAGCAGCGAACCTCCAGCATAAGCAACACCAGCTGCTGTGAACACCAATCTGGGCACATCGGGACCGGCTCTTCTTCCTGGACCAAATGACGAAGCCAAGGAGTCACCTTCTCCGGACACAACGTTTTGGACATAGCGATGGAAATCGGAAATGCCGGTCGATGATGACACCTAGGAGGTGGATATGCGTTCTTCTTGGGACCACCACTTGGTTCAAGAAAAGTGTTGGGAGGGTAAGGCTGGCGCGAGAGTAGTGATGTGCATGGTAGCGCATTTGTTTTACGTTTGGGCGAAGTTGTTATTTTTTGAAAGAGAAGAATGCGATCTAGATCAGCTTGTACCTTCTTACCGAATGTACAATCTCGAAAAATGATGAGAAACGTCCTTTGTGCAGCCGGTTATTTTCCCAAACATAAAGAAGGAAACAAAAGATAACAGCAGAGCGTCGCGGGCGTCGAAGTCGGCGAAAGAGCAGAGTCGAACGCTGGGGCGAAACTGACTGCCGCTCGCCACGCGGAGCCCCTTTTGTACACGCGTGGGCTTCTCGAACAATCGGCGTAGAAGGTTCGCGCATAGAACATTCTAACCTCGAACATGCAACAGAGTTCTCGAATTTACCAGAACATTACATTAGATGTCAACAAAAAGGCGTCCCCGCGGCCAGGAATCGAACCCTGGCTTTTCGCGTGGGAGGCAGGCGCTATAACCGTTAGGCCACGCGCGCGCTGCCTACTTAGCAAGGTGCGCGCGCGGCATTACTCCCCCCTTTAAAAAGTGCATCGCCTCGATGCAGCACAAAACAAAACAAAATAAAAAAGAACGATAAACAAGAGTCCTTTGGAGCACATAAAGTCCACAGTCCTATCGAGCGTAGTACGGCTTCAGGCGCACGACGTGGACGACCTCAGGTCGTGGTGGGCGGCGTGACGATGTTCGTGTTCCGTCGGGCATCACCTCGTAGTTCAGGTCCCCGAGGCGACGAAGTACCTTGTACGGTCCAAAGTACCGTTTCAGCAGTTTCTCACTAAGGCCGCGGCGACGGATGGGCGTCCACACCCACACCCTGTCTCCGGGCTGGAATTGGACGTCCCTGCGACGAAGGTTGTAGCGGCCCGCGTCGGCGCGTTGCTGGTCTTGGATCAGGAGTCGGGCGAGCTGGCGGACTTCTTCGGCCCGTTGAGCAACCACCTGGGCGTCGTCGCTTTCATTGTCAGCGGGCTCATGGGGCAGCATCGCGTCCAGCATGGTCGTTACCTTCCGACCATGTACCAGCTGGAAAGGTGTGAATCCTGTGGTCTCTTGCACCGCCGTATTGTAGGCGAACGTGACGTAGGGCAACACCTCGTCCCACGTCTTGTGCTCTACGTCGACGTACATAGAAATCATGTCGGCGATTGTCTTGTTGAGTCGCTCCGTCAGCCCGTTGGTCTGTGGGTGGTACGCAGTAGTACGACGATGGCTGGTGTGACTGAGCCGGAGGATTTCTTGGGTCAGCTGTGCCATGAACGATGATCCGCGATCTGTAATCAGAACTTCGGGAGCGCCGTGCCGGAGGACGATGGATTCGATGAAAAACTTGGCGACTTCAACAGCCGTCCCTGAAGGAAGGGCTTTCGTTTCTGCGTACCGCGTGAGATAATCTGTGGCGACGATTATCCACCGGTTTCCCAGGGTCGACGGCGGAAAAGGACCAAGTAGATCCATTCCGATCTGCTGGAACGGTGTAGTTGGCGGAGGAATCGGCTGCAGGAGACCTGCCGGCTTCGTCGGCGGTTTCTTGCGTCGCTGGCACTCGTGGCAGGATCGGGTGTAGAGGTGGACGGTTTTGGGGAGCTTTGGCCAGTAATACTTTTCACGAATACGGGCCAGTGTCCGGCTGTAACCAAGGTGTCCGGACGTCGGGTCGTCATGACATGCTTGAAAAATCTCCTCTCGAAGGTCGGCCGGGATTACCAGTAGCCACGGCGAGTTGTTGTTTCCGAAGTTCTCTTTGTAGAGCACACCCTTTCGAATGGCGAAAGTCGGCAGGGTTCGTGAGAAAACACGGGGCACGGTACTCCCGCCCCTTCCAGGTGCTCGATTAATGCTCGCAGCTCAGGATCGTCCCGTTGACGTCGTGCCATGTCGTCGGTTTTGACTGCTCCTAGGAAGCACTCGTCGTCACTGTCGTCGCTGCAGCCGGAAGGGGTTTCGACGGGGGCTCTGGACAGGCAGTCGGCGTCGCTGTGCTTGCGGCCTGACTTGTAGACCACAGTCATGTTGAACTCTTGTAGTCGGAGACTCCATCGAGCGAGGCGTCCTGACGGGTCCTTGAGGTTCGCAAGCCAACAAAGCGAGTGGTGGTCCGTCACCACGCGGAACGGGCTCCCGTACAAGTACGGACGAAACTTCGTGATTGCCCAGACGACCGCAAGGCATTCTTTCTCAGTCGTGGAGTAATTTTTCTCCGCCTTGGACAGTGTCCGACTTGCGTAGGCGATGACTCTCTCGATGCCTTCTTGCACTTGGACCAGTACTGCGCCGAGTCCCGCGTTACTTGCGTCTGTGTGAATCTCGGTTTCCGCATCCTGATCGAAATGACCAAGCACAGGAGGAGTCTGGAGTCGTTGTTTCAACTCGTCGAATGCCTGCTGCTGCTCCTCGCCCCATTCGAACTTCTCGGCGTCCTTCGTCAGGTTTGTGAGCGGTGCGGAAATTTTAGCGAAATCCCGAACGAAGCGTCGATAGTAGGCGCAAAGTCCAAGGAATCTTCGCACGGCCTTCTTGTCTGTCGGCGCTGGAAATGCCGCGACGGCGCGAGTCTTCTCGGGGTCTGGGTGGACGCCTTTGTTACTAACCACGTGGCCCAGAAACTTCAGTTCGTCATAGGCGAACCGGCACTTTGACGGCTTGAGTGTGAGTCCGGCGGTCTGAATGGCTTGGAGAACAGCTCGGAGTCGTCGCAAGTGCTCGTCGAAGTCACTTGAAAACACCACGACGTCGTCAAGGTAGACGAGACAGCTCTGCCACTTCAGCCCTGCCAGTACTGTGTCCATGACACGCTGGAACGTTGCCGGCGCCGTGCATAGGCCGAAAGGCATGACCTTAAACTCGTACAGGCCATCTGGCGTAACGAAAGCTGTCTTCTCTCGGTCCCGTTCGTCGACTTCAATCTGCCAGTAACCGCTCTTCAGGTCCATCGATGAAAAGTATCGAGAGTGGCGCAGGCGGTCTAGCGTGTCATCGATTCGGGGGAGTGGATAGACGTCTTTCTTCGTTACCGCGTTCAGCTGCCGGTAGTCCACGCAGAACCTAAGCGTCCCGTCCTTCTTCCTAACCAGCACGACTGGAGAGGCCCACGGACTGCTTGAAGGCTGGATTATGTCGTCGTTCAGCATTTCTTCCACTTGCTGTTGGATGACCTCCCGTTCTTTTATGGAGACTCGGTACGGCGATCGGTGCACAGGGAGCGCGTCGTCGTCGGTGACGATGCGATGCTTCGCAACGGTGGTTTGGCGCACCTTCGACGACGTCGCGAAGCAGTTGCTATATTCGGCGAGGAGGTCACTCAGCTGCCGTCGTTTCGGGCCTGGAAGCTTGGGGTCAATGTCAAGCTGCGCTGGCGGCGTAATGTCTTGCTGAGGTGGCGATGATTCTTCATCAATCGCGGCGATTTCGGCGGAGTTCCAAAGTTCCTCGACCTGGCCCACAGCGGCACCTTTTGTGAGGTGTTGCGTTTCTTGTCGGAAGTTTGTCACGAGGACAACGGTGCGCCCATCCTGAAGTTTAGTCACTCCTCTTGCGACGCCTATTCCTCTTCCCAGGAGCAATTGAAGGTTGCCTTCAAGAACAACTTCGCCGCAGGTAGCTGCATCGGTCACGACGGGTACGACAACACTTGATCGTGGCGGCAGGTTCACGTGGGCGGCAGCGACTCGGACGGTGGCTGACGCTGTTTGGGGTTTTTCTGAATTCGGAACAGGCTTGCGCAGCGTCAATCTGTTCTCACCAAGGTCGATGATGGCGCCGTATTCACACAGAAAGTCCATGCCGAGGATGACGTCTCTGGAACAGTCTTGTAGAACGACGAACTTCACAGGGCACGTCTCACCGTGGATCTCGACTCGAGCGGTGCATCTTCCGACTGGGGTAATGAGGTGTCCTCCGGCGGTTCGTATTAGAGGTCCATCCCACGGCGTCATGACTTTTCGAAGGCGGCGGGAGAGCCTCCCACTCAAGACTGAGTAGTCTGCTCCGGTGTCTACGAGTGCTGATGCGTCGTGGCCGTCGATGGCGACGTTTAGGTTGTTGGACACCGTTGCAGGGGCGTCGTTGGGATGCGTGGCGTCGAGAGAGTGGGAGCGCTCCGGCGTTCTTGGAGGCTCTTTACTTGGGTCGTCTTCGGCAACGGCACCTCCGGGCGTTGCCGCACTTAGTTTTCCCGACGAGATAGGGGGACAGGCTGTCACGGCGCGACCGACGGAAAGGCGATGCGGAACTTCGGGGGATGGAGAACGGGAACCTCGTGGTGCTGTTGGCGCTGGTGACGGAGGGCGACGGAGGTATTCCTCGATGTCTCTTGGTCGTTCTCCAAAACGAGGTCGACGGTCGTTTGGCGCGAATCCTCGCAGGCCGAGCTGGCGGTAGGGGCACCTTCGGTAAACGTGGTCAGCCTCCCCGCAGTGAAAGCACACCGGACGTCCGTCATCCGTGCGCCACACGTCGGTCTTTCGAGGTCCACGCTGCTCTTGGCGCGGAGTGTACTGCGGCGAAGAGACTTCTCGTCGGGGTGCAGCTGGGTACTGCCGGGTGACAGGAGGCTGCGGACGACGAACAACTGCGGCGTAGGTCACAGCTGGTGGTTCCGGTGCGGCGTCGGCGAGAACGTCTGGCTGGAGCGCTTGCTGGACCTCTTCTCGAACAATCTCGGCGATCGAGAGTGAAGCTGGACGTTCGGCGGCCGGTAGCAGCTTCTTCAGCTCTTCACGGACGATGTCCCGGACTATCTCGCGGATGTCCGTGTTGTTCCAGCCGGAAGACGAAAAGGCAGCGACGCCGGGACCTCGGTGATAGTGGGCGGCACGAGCTTGAAGGGCACGTTCGATGTTGGTGGCCTCCGTGATGAAGCCTTCGACGGTGGTAGGCGGGCTCCGAACAAGGCCTCCGAAGATGTTTTCTTTTACGCCGCGCATCAAGACCCGCAGCTTTTTCTCTTCGGAAGCGTTTGGGTCGGCGCGATTCATCAGGTGGAGAACGTCTTCGACGAAGCTTGTGACGCTCTCGGTCTGCCCTTGGTTTCTCGCTCGCAGGAGTTCTTCGGCACGCTGTCGTCGCTGTTGGTTGGCAAAGGTGCGTCGCAGCTCGCCCTGGAATTCTTCCCACGACGAAATCGACGCTTCGTGGTTTTCAAACCAGGTGCGTGCCGTGCCTTCCAGAGCGAAGTACACATTTTGAAGGCACTGCTCCGGTGTCCATCGGTTATGGCGGGCCACTCGTTCGTAATGTTGTAGCCAATCCTCAACGTCCTCGTGGTTCTCCCCGTGGAATGGCGTCGGAGTCCGGGGTGCAACGGGCAGGTATACGACGGCAGGAGCGGCCGGGGTCTCCGACTGGTCGGCCATCGTCGTCCTCCCTGTCTGCCTGGTCCTGGGTGGCAAGGGTCCTAATTCCGGGGGTAGGCCAAGGTTCCGGCGGCTCAATCGGATCCCGGTCTGGTCCTCGTTGGGTTCTTGGGGGCTTGGGTTCGGACTTGCACCGCGGGAACTTGGAGGGAGCGCTGAACGGACATGCGGTACCCCGCACCTCCACCAAAATGTCACGAATGACAAGTGATGAGGCGGTGAATAACTGAGTAAACTAAACGTTTAATCGGGCGAACTTGTGCCCAAACATAAAGAAGGAAACAAAAGATAACAGCAGAGCGTCGCGGGCGTCGAAGTCGGCGAAAGAGCAGAGTCGAACGCTGGGGCGAAACTGACTGCCGCTCGCCACGCGGAGCCCCTTTTGTACACGCGTGGGCTTCTCGAACAATCGGCGTAGAAGGTTCGCGCATAGAACATTCTAACCTCGAACATGCAACAGAGTTCTCGAATTTACCAGAACATTACATTAGATGTCAACAAAAAGGCGTCCCCGCGGCCAGGAATCGAACCCTGGCTT
>JAZHYW010011115.1:0-56286 GCA_037355805.1 Ixodes ricinus | reverse complement strand
AATCACCGGAGTGAAGCCCGTTAAGATTACGGGTCAATACCTTTCGCGGCAGATTCAAGTAACGGACATGAACATCACATTTCTTTGCTGATCTGTCTGCTTCAACGCTAGGACTACAGCGCCTTGTACGCCCCATCAGCGACAGATGGCAACTTGTTTCGAAAGCCACCGAAGTCACGTCAGCGTCGCGTTGCGATTGGTTGCCGCTTCGCGATTCGCGAAAGCGGTTGGGAAAAATTGGTCCCGAAGCGGTTGGCAAAAACGCGCCTCAACCGCTCGACCCCAGCCGCTTTGCGGTTGAGAAAAGCGCGGATCCGCTTTGCGGTGGCGCATCCGATTCAAGTCTGAACGCGCCATAAGTGAGAATGCTCTTGGTAAAAATTGTGCTTTATTACAAAGGAATATTCAAAATAGCGACGTTTCAACAGTTTTTAATACCTCACGCTCTTTACACGATAGAACACGTGACACCGAGGGGACCTTCTCCTAAAAAGCCTGTTCTAATTTGAGCCGTAAGCATTATAATTGTAATAGTATCTAGGTGTTGTTGTTGTTGTTGTTGTTGTTGTTGTTCTGGTCGTTTCGGTTGTAGGCAAGGTTGGTAGCGGAGGCAGATCAGTGCTGTAATACCCACACTTCTCTCTGAAACATATCTGAAAAAAAAAATCAAACTTCAAATTAGTAAATGAGCACGAGCTTTGTTTCGACAGCAGCACGATGCACCCTCCTTAAAAGTAATAGAATTAAAAAATAAAAGTGTGTGAATAATATATCAGTAGTATGGTTAAACACAGTCCAAAATGTCTCAAAAAATTGCTCGGCAACACGAACAGTTTTTTTTTTTTTAGCATTTTGCCGTTTTAACATTTTGCCATTGTAGCATCGTACCGTTCTGCAGCATGGAGTATGTTTGCGTTAGGCTAAACATCTTTGCCTAACGTTTGCATGTTAGGCAAAAACAACATGCGTTCTCTCTCAAACCCTCGCTGTCGGGACATTTTGCCGACCATTTGAGGGGCAATGGATGCGCCCTGTTGTATGCAAACAAGGAGATCGTGAGGCGGTTTCATAAGCGAACAAGTGACATATTCTAAACTCAGGTCATCAGTGCGCTGTCAGTGGCCTTGTCATCGAAGGAACTACAATTTATTTATTTATTTATTTATTTCAGTACCCTCAGGGCCAACGGCATTACAAAGGGGAGTGGGTTGTATTCAACAAAAAAAAATTATACAATGAATAACTTAAAGGCAAAGCACATATTGGTTATGAACAATAGAAATTAGAAACAGCAGTTTTAAACAAATCATCCGCCTGGATTATGGCGATGGAGGTGGGAAGGCGGTTCCAATCCAAAGAAGTTTTGGGAATGAAAGATTGTTGAAATGTGTTCGTGCTACATAGTGGTACACCTACTTTATGAGGATGATCAAGACGGGATGAAACATAGAAAGGTGGTGTGAGGAGACGTTGACTGAGGAATGAGTTAGTGTGAAATACTTTATGGAAGAGACACAAACGGGCAACCTTTCGGCGTGAGGCAAGACTAGGCAAAGATAAGTTAGATTTCATAGAGGTGACACTAGCAGTGCGTTGATAATTACTGAGGATGAAACGAGCGGAACGATTTTGAACAGCTTCTAGGGGTTAACCAAATTTAAAAGGCTCGGGTCCCAGATAGACGACGCGTATTCAAGCTTTGAGCGTACAAGTGTTTTATAAAGAGTTAATTTCAAAGAGGAGGGAGCTAAAGAAAAATTACGTTTTAAATAGCCAAGCATGCGATTAGCATTACTAATAACGTATCCAATATGTATTTTCTAGGAAAGATCAGATGTTATGTGCACGCCCAGGTACTTGTAAGACGATACAGAAAGTAAAGGAACATTGTTAAGACAGTAGCAGGGAGAAACTGAATGATCACGAGACACTCTCAATAGTTTGCACTTAGTTGTGTTAAGCTCCATATGCCAAGTTTCACACCAATAAAGAATAACGTCAATGTCTGTCTGGAGCTTGATAACATGTGAATCATCATTAATTTCACGGTGAATGACACATTCATCTGCCAAAAGGTTAATTGAGGAAGAAATGTTATTCGGCAGGTCATTGATGAAGATTAAAAACAGAAGTGGGCCTAGTACAGAACCCTGAGGCACGCCGGAGGTCACTGAGGCGAGCGGAGATGTATGGTTATTGGCGGTAACGAACTGGAATCGGTTAGTATAGAAAGCACTGGACCCAAGGCATAACGTTAGCATCAATGCGAAGGTTATTTAGTTTTAACAAAAGCAACTCATGTGAGACTTTATCGAACTCCTTCGAGCAATCCAAAAATACGCAGTCTATCTGGGACCCCGTATCAAGAACACAATGCAAGTCGTTAGTAAATATTAAAAGCTGGGTCTCGCAGGAAAATGATTTTCGGAATCCATGTTGAGCCGCGTTGAAAAACATGTTTGACTCCAAAAAATTAACAAGCTGAGAATAAATGACATGTTCAAGTATTTTACATGGTATGCTAGTGAGTGAAAATTGGTCTATAGTTGTTAGGGGAATGTTTATCACATCCTTTGTGCAACGGAACCACCTTCCCAACTTTCCTATCGTCTGGGAGGACACGCGAGATCTAGCGATTGGGTGAATATTTTTGACAGTAAAATAGAAGAATAAACACTTGCTGTTTTTTTAAAATTTGGAGTTAATATTATCGACACCAGCACTGGATGATAGTTTAAGGTTATCGAATTATTCGAACAATTGCCAATGGGATCAATTTCGAAATGTTCCATAGGCATGAAGTTGCACCTTGGTAAAGAACAAGGTGACATGTTACTTACACTTGTAAAAAATTTGACAAAAGCCGCGTTTAAAATTTCAGCACAGTCTTCACTAGGTATAACACAATCATCCACCCTGATTAAGATTTCGTTCGAATTGTTATCACCAATAATGTTCTAAAACTGCTTAGGATTAGTAGACACCATATTCGGCAAAGTCTGATTAAAATACACAAGCTTCGCATCGTGAATAGCAGATTTGTAAGCCTCATATGCGTTCTGATAAGCCTCCCAACGTTTCGAGCAGCCTGTGGCATCTGCAGAGCGAAACAATCTTTTCTTTTTATTAGAAAGCCTTCCTAGTGTCACATTAAACCAGTGTGAATGAGTGTATGATCTTATCGAACGGAGAGGAATTAGTTTTACTCAACGTATTTTTCCCCTAATTTTCGCGTCTTTTGTTCGTGTTCTTCATTCGTTTTTTATAATGTCTTATTAATTACTATATTGCACAAACTAAAAAAGTAATTCAAGCCACATTTGCAGCAATATTCATTTTATACATTATTGTTGTCCTCTTCTTCCTTTTTCTTTTTATTAAAACATCAATTTAAAGCAGAGTTTGTCCAGACTTCTACTTCTTCTTTGTCTTTAACGCTTACAACATTACGGAAAAATATTTTTAAAATATTTTTTTCGTTTTTGGTAAATATCACCTTGACTTTGTAAGAACCTGTACACAAGGAAGAGAACGTAAAAATACAGGACGAAGACAGAGAGGTTAACGGGAGTAATTCTCCCGTTTGGCTACACTGTGCAAGGAGAGAGGAATAGGGACATTAAAGAGGGGATTGAAAAAGGGGGAGAAAATGAAATATGTAAAAGTTACACGAGCCGTGACCACAATAGACACGCTACTGTTTATGAAAACCGAGGTTTATTGTCTATAGCCAGGAACCAAACCTGCTTTATTAAAAAAAAACAAAAAAAAGACCGGTAGTTTTGTCAATGTGGTGGAGTAACTTTTGTGTGTATGTTATTGACAGAGTCTTAGTAAATGAATAACAGTCTCTATCCGCATTGGCATGTCACGGTGAAGGTAGAATGATAGATTTGAATCTAAGACATAGAGGGGTGCGTACTGATAAGGAGCAGTATGCCGTTTATATCTTGTTTTATTTACGGCGTGTTCATTGATAAACAAAGGCATTTTATTTTTGTAGTACGGTAATTTCATACATAAAAGCTGGAAATGGGCTGATTTTGTACCAGCATCAGCTTGGGCTTTATGAATTGCGACTAATCCAGGTGCTGTAAAAGATGTTCTGTGGCTAAGCTTAATGAAACAACAAGTTGAACTATCGGAAGTTGTTGATCCATAGGCATAAACATAACTCATTGAAGCGTGATTACACAATATTTTACATAAGGCAAGTTTCACGATCACAAATATTGGCGTGTTTGGTTTTTACCTGATTACATCTATTTCAACTGTGACGTGAGCAAGAAGAAGCTTCCATGGTGGTACATTTAAGTCTTGGACGGCGCATTGCCAAAAGGCAAATAGGGCTTCATTTGAAACATAGCTCTTAAGTAGCTACATTGATGTCGTTTAATGTCAATATTGGCAAGAGGGTGATTGGAATGTTTTGTAATGTTTCTTAAATTGCAATTTCTAATGTTCTTAACAGTAGTGGGACTTCTACTGGTGTGGCGTGAGCCTCTACCAGTGTGACCACAGTCGAAGTACAAGCCTGGTAGTCCAAGACAACTACGAAGAGAGCGTACTTTCATACTTATTTTGTCTTGAGATTTCTTTGACAGGTGCATGAAATATGGGGTGACTATACCGGAGCCAACCTATGACTAAAGCCCGATATTGCCGCAGGATAGACGGTACTGTCGCGCCCCACGTAGTGCCACTAGTAAGCGAGAAATGCCTACGAAGTTTGTAAGTTTCTTTTAAAGTAAGCCATATATCATATACGTGTCAATCCCCAGTCTGTACATACTCCAAGGAACACATGTCTGGTTACTTAAAGGGATGCTGAACCAAACATTTCAGTGTGTATAATAGGTGGCGCACTCTCTCTCCATGAGTCAGCAGCCGCCCGTATGCGCGAGCACACGCAACGGAATTGACGTCATCATATCCCCCATTCAAGCTGACTATTGTTGGGTAGCTTTATTAAGTCCCTCGACATCTTCCGAATGGTGCTAACTGGTTTTTCGGAGATTGATTTATGCACAAAATTCTGGTTCTCGACGTTGGCCAAGTTTATCTAAATGATGACTTATTTTTTTGCAGCTTCCTCGCACCACGGACATCTTCTGTTAGTTTGGATCGTCTTGCAGGTCTTTCCGACGGTCGTCGTATTGTGCACAGACGTTCATACTCGGTATCAATTACTGTTCGATTATTTTGAACATTTTTAACTGTGCGTGAATGATTCTCTATCGCCTCTTCGAATTCCCGCCAATTCACCCGTTACAATATATTTCTTCGTTTTTTTTCTTGCAAAGTATGTGGATTATTGTATAAGTGTAGATATGGACACTTCCATGTGGCATGAGATGCCAAACTCGATTACACAAACGTTAGGTCAAGGCAACTGCTGCTACTTGTTTCATGTATTTATGTGAGATTTCCACTACTCAGGAGGAATAGTTTATTAATATTCCCTATATAAGCAAGCCACCTGCCATAAGGACAAGTTCGAACACTGCCCCATAGGTGGCGATGGACATTAGAATCGCCCGTTCTGATGTGCAGGAGGGGGGACTGTAATCAGAACGTTTTCTAGATGTTCTCTATCAATTTTATTTCGGAGTATATATGTTACAATTATCGGGAAGGAGGCCATTACACAAATGTACTCGTTCAATTGCCCCTCGATAAGTGGAATGCAATGCGGCAAAGTACATCGGTTCTCGTGGATGAACAGTGTTACTTGACTCTTTCCAGCTGAAACGTAAAGAATAAAAATTTTCGAACCCCGACCTACCGAAGATTATTTATTTATTTGAGTACCTAGAATGCCTAACAAGGCATTACAGTAGGGGCGGCACACAAAAAAGAGTTTACATAATCAAAAATTATAACAAATATGAAACGTTGTTATCCACGGAAAAAAACACAACAAATTCAAACCTTAGAGATATTTGAATATGAAATTTAAACTTACAACTGGACTTTGTCAAAAAAACAGCTCTGGCATTGAAATTTATACAACCTCATTAGATAATTTATTCCAGCCATCAATGGACCGCCGAAAAAAGAACATTTAAAGACATCAGTTCTACATTTATGTGGACGAATTTTGTTTGAATTATCTTTTCTGCGAGACACGTAAGCAGGCTGTAGGAGATATGTTGATATTGCCGCGAGCGCAGCTGATCAAGCAGGCAGCGCGCCCGTGGCCTAACGGTTATCGCGCTTGCCTTCTACGCAGAAGGCCAGGGTTCGATCCCTGGCCGCGGCTACACATTTTTGTTGAGGCTGTAATGCGATGTTCTGGAAAATTCGAGAACCGTCTTGCTGATTCGAGATTAGAATGTTCTACGCGCCGAACCTTCTACGCCGAATGATCCAGATGCCGACGCGTGTACAAAAGGGGCTCCGCGTGGCAAGCCGGAGTCAGTTTCGCTCCAGCGTTCGACTCTGCTCTTACGCCGACTTCGACGCCCGCGACGCTCTGCTGTTCTTCTTGTCCCCTTTATTTATTTCTGGGCACAAGTTCGCCCCATTAAACGTTTAGTTTACTTCAGTTATTCACCGCCTCATCACTTGTCATTCGTGACATTTTGGTGGAGGTGCGGGGTACCGCATGCCCCTGCCGCGTACCCCTCCGAGGGCCCGCAGTGCAAGTCCGACGCCAAGCCCACGAAGAACCGACGAAGGCACTACCGAGATCCGGTTAAGTCGTCGCACCCAAGGCCTACCGCCCGGAATTCGGACTCCTGCCGCCCAGACCAAGCAGCCAACGAGGCCGACGATGGAGGACCAGCGACCGCATGACCCGACCGCCACGCCGTCGTTGTACCTGCCCGTCGCCCCGCGAACGCCGACGGCCTTCCATGGCGAGACCCACGAAGACGTCGAGGACTGGCTTCTGCACTATGAGCGCGTAGCCCGCCACAACGGATGGAACGGCCGAGCAACGCCTTCACAACCTCTACTTCTCGCTGGAAGGCACCGCGAGGAGCTGGTTCGAAAACCACGAGGCTTTGCTTCACTACGTGGGAGTCCTGCGCCGCCGAGTTGAAGCGAACATTCCTCAACCACCACCGTCGGCAGCGAGCGGAGGACCTTCTCCAAACAAGGGTGCAGGGCCCCAACGAGAGCGTGACCAGCTTCGTTGAGGATGTCTTGCGCCTATGTGCCCGAGCCGATCCGGAGGCAGCCGAGGAGAAGAAGCTTCGCGTCCTCATGCGTGGCGTGAAGGCTGAAATTTTCGGGGGCCTTGTCCGCAATCCTCCGACAACCGTCGACGGTTTTGTGGCTGAAGCCACTAACATCGAGCGTGCACTGGCGTCCCGAGCAAGCCACTACCACCGACTCGCCGGCGCGCCTACTGCTCCAACCGTCGCAGCTACCCGTCTGGACTTGAGCACCACCGGTGTCGACAGCCTTCGGGAGATCGTCCGGGATATCGTCCGGGAAGAACTCCGCAAGATCCTACCTGCTGCAGATCGCCCAGCCTCCCTCTCACTCGCCGAGGTCGTCCGAGAGGAAGTTAACCGAGCCTTCCATCCCGAGGTTGCCGTCACCGCAGCAGCACAGAAGGAGCCAGCCCTAAGCTACGCCGAAATGGTCCGACGAGCACCACCAGCCTCGCGTCCGTACACGGCACCCCCACGACGTGAACCTCCAGCGCCACAGTATCCCCAACGCCAGGAAGATCGGGTGCACGTCCGCCCAGAACAAGCTGTGGCAAGGAAGACCGACGTGTGGCGGACGGTCGACAGGCGACCGCTGTGCTACCACTGCGGTGAAGCTGACCATGTGTACCGGCGATGTCCCTACCGGCAAATGGGCCTGCGTGGGTTCCACCCGAACGACCCACGCCCGAGATACGGCGAACGCCCTCGCGACATCGAGGAGTACCTCCGACGCTCGCCCTCCCCAGTTTCGTCTCTCCGCCGTGAGGCCCGCTCTCCATCGCCACGACGTTCAGCGTCTCCAGCGCCACGACCCCGCCGAGAGAGCCTGTCTCCCCTGCGACGTCGGGAAAACTAGGCGCGGCAATGCCGGGAGGTGGTATTGCCGAAGACGAACGATGCCAAGATCCTCCAAGATCGCCGGAGTCCTCCCACTCTAACGCCGCAACGCCCCGAAACGACGTTTCTGTAACAGTGTCGAATAACCTCAACGTTATCATCGACGGCCAAGACGCGACGGCACTCGTCGACACCGGAGCAGACTACTCCGTTTTGAGTGGGAGACTCTCTCGTCGCCTTCGGAAAGTTATGACGTCGTGGGACGGACCACAGATACGAACCGCCGGCGGACATCTCATCACGCCTGTCGGCAGGTGCACTGCGCGCGTTGAGATCCACGGTGAAACCTGCCCTGTCAAGTTTGTCGTTCTGCAAGACTGTTCGAGGGACGTCATTCTCGGAATGGACTTCTTGTGTGAATACGGCGCCATCATCGACCTAGCGGAGAACAAGCTGACGCTTCGGAAACCTGTTCCGTCGGAGGAAGATCCCAAAGCGACGTTAGCTGCAGTGCGAGTCCTTACCAGTCACGTAAACCTGCCGCCGCAGTCGAGTGTCTTTGTCCCCGTCGGGACCGAAGAAGCCACCTGCGGGCTAGCACTGTTGGAAGGAAGCGTTCAACTTCTCCTTGGACGAGGGATTGGCATTGCAAGAGGCGTAACTGAGCTCCAGGACGGCCGTACCGTAGCCCTTGTCACCAACTTCCGCCAAGAGTCGCAGCACCTTACAAAGGGTACAGCTGTGGGCTACGTCGAGGAAATTCAGGACTCGGCCGCGATCGCCGTGATCTCAGAAGACACCTCACCGACGCAGCACAGGGGAACCACGCCGTCAGAGCTCGACATTGACCCATCCCTCCCAGCCCCACAACGACGACAGCTGACTGACGTTCTCGCTGAGTTCAGTGAGTGCTTCGCCACATCGTCAAGGCTCCGTCAAACAGCGGTTGCGAAGCATCGAATTGTTACTGACGATGACGCGCCCCCTATTCATCAGTCGCCGTACCGAGTTTCGGTGAAGGAGAGGGAAACTATTCAGAAACAAGTTCAAGAAATGCTTGACGACGATATTATCCAGCCTTCAAGCAGTCCGTGGGCCTCTCCAGTCGTGCTGGTGAAGAAAAAGGACGGAACTCTTAGGTTCTGCGTGGACTACAGGCGGCTGAACGCTGTTACAAAGAAAGATGTCTATCCGCTTCCCCGCATAGATGACACCCTCGACCGCTTACGCCACACCCGATACTTTTCGTCGATGGACTTGAAGAGTGGCTACTGGCAGATTGAGGTGGATGAACGAGACCGCGAGAAGACAGCCTTTGTGACGCCCGATGGACTCTACGAGTTCAAGGTGATGCCCTTCGGACTCTGTACGGCGCCGGCGACTTTCCAGCGGGTCATGGATACCGTACTAACGGGACTGAAGTGGCAGAGCTGCCTCGTTTACCTGGATGACGTCGTGGTTTTTTCGCAGGACTTCGACGAGCACTTGAAACGGCTTAGGGCCGTGCTCCAAGCCATCAAGACCGCAGGGCTCACACTCAAGCCAACGAAGTGCCGCTTCGCCTACGGCGAGCTTAAGTTCCTTGGCCATGTCGTCAGTAGCGAAGGAGTACGTCCTGACCCCGCGAAGACATCCGCCGTAGCCGAATTTCCTCGACCATCGGATAAGAAGGCCATCCGCAGATTCCTGGGACTGTGCGCGTACTACAGGCGCTTCGTCCAGGATTTCGCGAAAATTTCGGCGCCCCTGACACATCTTACGAAAGACGCCGTGAAGTTTCACTGGGCGGAAGAACAAGAACGGGCTTTCGACGAACTGAAACGAAGACTTCAGACGCCTCCGATCCTCGGACATTTCGACCAGCACGCCGAAACCGAAATTCACACGGACGCAAGCAACTCCGGACTTGGCGCGGTATTGGTACAGCTACAGGAAGGCACGGAGCGAGTCATTGCCTACGCAAGTCGCACACTGTCAAAGGCGGAGCAAAATTACTCCACGACGGAAAAAGAATGCCTCGCGGTTGTATGGGCGATCACAAAGTTTCGTCCGTACATATACGGGAACCCGTTCCGAGTGGTCACAGACCACCACTCGCTCTGTTGGCTTGCAAACCTCAAAGACCCTTCAGGACGCCTGGCTCGATGGAGCCTTCGACTGCAAGAATTCGACATGACTGTGGTCTACAAGTCAGGGCGGAAACATAGTGACGCCGACTGCCTGTCCAGAGCCCCCGTCGAAACGCCTGGCTGTACCGACGTGGATGACGACGAGTGTTTCCTAGGTGCCGTGGACGCCGACGACATGGCAAGACTTCAACGAGACGATCCGGAGCTCCGCGCCCTGATTGAGAATCTAGAAGGACGAGGAAGTACCGTTCCTCGTGTCTTTTCACGAGCCCTGCCGACCTTCGCTATCCGAAGAGGTGTACTTTATAAGAAAAATTTCGGAACCAGTAATTCGCCGTGGCTTCTGGTAGTCCCTACCAGCCTTCGAGAAGAAATCTGTCAAGCCTGCCATGACGACCCGACTTCAGGACACCTCGGTTACAGCCGGACACTAGCCCGAATACGTGAAAAATACTACTGGCCCAAGCTTCCCAAGACCGTCCATCTCTACACGCGGTCGTGCCATGAGTGCCAGCGACGCAAGAAACCGCCGTCAAAGCCAGCAGGTCGCCTTCAGCCGATTACCCCTCCAACCAAACCGTTCCAGCAAATTGGAATGGATTTGCTGGGTCCTTTTCCACCGTCGACGTTGGGAAACCGCTGGATAATCGTCGCCACAGATTATCTTACACGTTACGCCGAGACGAAAGCCCTTCCGTCAGGGACTGCTGTCGAAGTCGCCAAGTTCTTCATCGAGTCAATCGTCCTCCGGCATGGCGCCCCCGAAGTCCTGATCACAGACCGAGGGTCATCGTTCATGGCGCAGTTGACCCAGGAGATCCTTCGTCTAAGCCAGACAGACCACCGTCGGACAACTGCATACCATCCGCAGACAAACGGGTTGACGGAGCGGCTCAACAAGACCATCGCCGACATGACCTCCATGTACGTCGACGTGGAGCACAAGACATGGGACGAGGTACTGCCGTACGTCACATTTGCCTACAATACGGCCGTACAAGAGACCACAGGAGTGACGCCCTTCCAGCTGGTGTATGGCCGGAAGGTGACGACTATGCTAGACTCTATGTTGCCGCACGAGCCGGTCGACGACGGAAGCGATGACGCCCAGGTGGTCGCTCAACGGGCAGAAGAGGTCCGCCAACTAGCTAGACTACGAATTCAAGACCAGCAACATGTCGACGCCGGCCGATACAATCTTCGCCGGCGTGACGTCCACTTTCAGCCCGGGGACAGAGTATGGGTCTGGACACCAATTCGGCGACGTGGGCTCAGCGAGAAGCTTCTGAAGCGCTACTTTGGACCCTACAAGGTTCTTCGCCGTCTCGGGGACCTAAACTACGAGGTGCTTCCCGACGGAACTAGACCATCAAGACGACGCCAACCACGACCCGAAGTAGTCCACGTCGTGCGCCTCAAGCCGTATTACGAACGATAGAACTTTGAACTCCCGCCAAACTGTGAACTGTGAACTGTGAACTCGCTATTCTGCTGTCCTTTTGTTTTGGATTTGTTTTTGTTTTTTTACGTTTTGTGCTGCATCGGGACGATGCACTTTTTTAAAGGGGGAATAATGCCGCGAGCGCAGCTGATCAAGCAGGCAGCGCGCCCGTGGCCTAACGGTTATCGCGCTTGCCTTCTACGCAGAAGGCCAGGGTTCGATCCCTGGCCGCGGCTACACATTTTTGTTGAGGCTGTAATGCGATGTTCTGGAAAATTCGAGAACCGTCTTGCTGATTCGAGATTAGAATGTTCTACGCGCCGAACCTTCTACGCCGAATGATCCAGATGCCGACGCGTGTACAAAAGGGGCTCCGCGTGGCAAGCCGGAGTCAGTTTCGCTTCAGCGTTCGACTCTGCTCTTACGCCGACTTCGACGCCCGCGACGCTCTGCTGTTCTCTTTTGTTCCCTTTATTTATTTCTGGGCACAAGTTCGCCCCATTAAACGTTTTGTTTACTTCAGTTATTCATCGCCTCATCACTTGTCATTCGTGAAAATATAGAGATACAAGTATTTTCGTGAAAAATGCTAAATAAAAGTTTCAAGCGGAGGCATTGACTTCTTTGACTCAGAGGTTTCCAACGCAGAGACGACATAAGTTCAGTAACACTTACTCTGAAATCATAATTTCCCATGACAAACCTGGCGAGCGCGATTTTGGATGTTTTCAATCTGATCTTCGAAATTTAGCCTATAGATTTCCCAGATTGTACACGCATAACCAAGAATGGATCGTACAAGTGAAAAATAGGTTTCTTTTAGAGATGATGAAGCCAACCAAAAATTACCTTTAATGAAACCTAATGACCGACTAGCTTTTGAAGTGGTGTTGTCCACATGTTTGTTCCAGGTTAAGAGCTGATGAAAAACTAACTCCCAGATATTTAGCCTCAGTTCAAAGTTTACCCGCTGACCTACCAATAGAAGTATGATGAAGCAAAAAAAAGAGAGTTTTCCCGGTAAACCTGATGTAAATACATTTCGATATTGTCACGAATGGCAATTTATGAGGCGATAATAACTGAAGAAACTAAATGTTTAATGGAGCGAACTTAGTGCCCAAAAATAAAAATAAGGAAACAGAAGGTAACAGCAGAGCGTCGCGGGCGTCGAAATCAACGAAAGAGCAGAGACGAACGCTGGGGCGAAACTGACTGCCGATCGCCACGCGGAGCCCTTATATGCGCGCGTTGGCTTCCGAACGTTCGACGACTACAACGTTCGGAACTTGATCGACGCTAGAATGATCTCAAACTCACAAGAAAGCAATGCTGAAAAAAATAAATAAAAGAACATTCCACTGACTGGAATCGAACCTAGACTTTCCGCGCGACAGTCAAGCACGGTAACCACTCAGCCACGCACGCGGTCGCTCGCCGCCGCGCGTGGCAATACATTTAAAAACATGCTCCATTTAATACACCGAGCCTCAATCTTATCTAAGCTCGCTTTGGAGAGCAAGCATGCCAGTACTGCAAGCTACGTCTTTGTATAAAACACAGCCATCGGCATATATTCTTATGTTAGAGGAAACGTTTTCAACTATATCGTTGATAAAAATTAAAAACAAGAGCGGTCCTAGCATCAATCCCTGAGGGACACCAGAAGTAACATTTACATACGGGGACTAGATTACATTAATTACCACGGACAATTTCCTGGAATTCAAGTAATCACGTATCCAACAAATAACGTTAGCATAAATATTAAGCTTCTGAAGTTTTAGCATGAGGACAGCATAAGGAACCATGTCAAACGCTTTTTTAAAATAAAAAATGCAGTCCACCTGCTTACTTTTATCGAATGATAGTGCCAAATCATGATAGAATTCCGTTTACTGTGTGGTGCAAAGGTAACCCGGAGCAAAAACCATGCTGAGCTGGATTTAAAAAAAATATATTAGTGCTAGGTCATTCATGAGATTGCTGTAAATTAATGTGCTCCATTGCTCTACAGGATTCGCTCGTGAGAGAGATAGGCCTGTAGTTCTCAACCACGATTCTTGGGACCAGACTTGTGGATTGGAACAACATTTGCAGACTACAGTCAAGTTGTAAAGAACCAGAGTTTAAGGATACAGTACATATAATGACCAAGAAACAATAAATATTATCAGCACAGGACTTTAAAATAGTTTTTGGAGTATCATCGGGATCAATCGCTGAGCCGTGTTTTATTTTGGTTTAGCAATTGAAAAATACCTTACACATGAAATTGAATTTCCGGCATGTATACCATAAGATTAGCAGCAACATCCGTGTTAGTGTAGTGACACGTAGTGACGTCCACAAATACGGACCTAAAGTAATCATTGAAGGTGATAGCCTTTAAGTTGTCCACAGAGACAAAGGTCACCATAGACGAGCAAAGACGGAACACCTAAAGTATCCTTGCGATTAGACCTAATGAACTTCCAGAACTCCTTAGGGTTCTGTTTGAGCTTGGCATTCAGTGTCGCGAAATAGTTTGCTCGGGAAAAAGTTATTGCACGTTTTAGAAGAGGTCCTACCTCTATTAGTTTATTGTATGATGCGGAGTCATTTGCGTATGCGGTATTGTTTCAGTGCACGTTTATTTTTATTTGTAAGCTTGCGCAGCTCAGAATTAAATCATGGTTTGTCACGACGTCGCTTGGACGTAAAAACTTTAGATGGAACAAAAATTTCAAGAAGAGTTGTTAATGTGGATTTGAAAACGTTTCATAATAAATTAACGTCACCCGCTGTGCCAATTTCTTCAAAAATAGGAAGGAATCGAACTGAGATTTCCAGATAAGCCAGCAAAATCACCTCTATCAAATAAATACACTTTCTTTGGACGAAGCAAAACACTACGTTCGAATGAACATTTCAAATTCGTAATCACGGCCTTATGGTCCCTTAGACCGGGGATGACTGTTACAGAAGAAATCGCCGTATCACGATTGCTAAAAACAAGGTCAAGTATGCTCGATCGGCTAGGTACAAATTCTTGTGGGCTCCTGTACAAACTGCTTCCGGCCGTAGTCATTGATAAGATCAAGAAGATAAGATTGATACTCGCATATATAATAATGTGGTATTTATTCTTAAACGCTAACTAACCAAACTCAGACAGTCTTAACCTCAACCCCCGTATGTCCCATTGAAATGCGGAGGTTTTTTTTTTTATAAATTTGTTCCATTAGGTGGAATCTTGTTTTCTATTATTTTCCATATCATCTGAAGACCGTAGTAGCATGTGCTCTCTTCCGAATAAGTCGCTGACTACTTCTAGAAGGTTTTAGGCTTGAGGAGATATTGTTGGGGTGGCTTACAGGGCCAGAAAACATTGGAGCCATTATCTTTCACACATTGCCGAGTGCATGGCTATACTACTAGGGGATTCGCGTTGAGCTATACCAAAAATGTTCGACGCTCAAACATTCTAGGCTTAACTGTCCGAGATACCGAGTGTAATCGGAAAAAAAGGACACATAGCCTTGACGAGTCAGTATCGCCATAGCCGGCGCTCAAACATTCTTGGCCGAATGTTCGAGATACCAAAAGTAATAGATAAGGAGGCCAGCACGGCCTTGTCAACTCAATTTCGCCCTAACCAGCTGTAAAGGCCGACACCTCAATGGTCGCTCCCGCTTTCTCGACACTCGTTCTTTTTTTTTTTTCTTTCTGGCTACGATTTCTACCGATTAAATCTTTATTTTCACTTTTACGCTTCTCGATCTTTTTACATCCGCGGCATTTCTTGTGAAGGTACGATAACTTTGTCCCTTCCTCGTACGCTCCCGAAGAGCCACTGGACCAGACCGATTTCAAGCCCAGAAAAACGTTTTGCGCGAAACCTGATGAACTCCGAGCAAGGCGTTGTTACTCATGGCCAGCCGCCGAAATTTGGTTCATTGGTTAAGCAACCAAAATTAAAGTCGACGAACCCGGAGTCGTTTTTTTCAGGGTCAGGCGCCCGAGACCCCCGCTGCTACACTTTCATCGTGTTCCTGCCAGCCGCACATCATACATGGACACCCTTTCATGGCGAAGTTTAGAAGATGTCGAAAACTGCATACAGCAGTAGAAACGGGTGGCACGGCAAAACCGTGGACACCAGAGCAGAGCGCCCAGAGCATCTATATATCACTGAATAGAACTGTCCGTCTCTGGTTCTAAAACATTAAAGCGTCAGTCACATCTTGGGAAACGTGCAAAGAACAGCTACGCCACGCCTTTACGAGCAAGCAGCGTCGTGAACGCGCCGAAGAACTACTCAAGGCGAATTGAGGACCAAATGAACGGCGTTGTCAGCTTCGTCGAAGAAGGCCTCCGACTACTGAACCGCGCGGATACTCAAAGGCAGGGATCAAAGAAGCTCAATATCATTATGCGGGGTCCCACTAGTACCAATGCAACGCCCATTTAAGTTGAGACCAGAAGCTCTCGCCTTTTGCGCGAACTCGCTGGCCTGAGTGTCCGGAGTGCTTTGGTTGCTGCGCTCAGGGTTGGACAGTATCGCGATACAACATCGACACAACAACCACAGCCCGTCAGCCCTCAGGTAATGATACCTAACGCTGGACCAGGACCTAATAGCACAAGAAGATATTATTACGGCAACCAAGTGAGAGTTTTGGTGAACAGAACAGCGCTCAAAAAAGAAGGAACATGCACTGCACACAAGCGCTGACTCGCAACTGAATTAATTACTTCGGTGAACAGAACAGCGCACAAAAAGACAAGGACAGAGAGAAGGAGCGTGCACAACACAACAGCGCTGATTCGGAACGCGCCCAACTTACAACACTCCTGCAAGTGAGGCTGCGTTTCTACGGCGCTTCGCTGCAGAGTACCTCGAAATTCGATTGCATTCCGGTGTCTCTACTTGAAGAGCGAATAATCCGCTGATTAGGTTGAGATGCCCGTCGCTCCCTCACTCGGCCTCGGTCGTAGCAGCGCGAGGCCACCTTGCTTCCTTGTGCCTAGACAAATGCCTGTTCTCCTTTTCCGGCGTCTCATGGGCACGACCAACACCCTGAGCCTGAGTCACCGTCACTTCTCTTTAGCAGTGTCCACTTCCTCCCCCCCCTTTACTCGGGAGGCAATGTAGATGACGGCATCGCTTTCAGCAAGCGTATGACTTCTCTCCTTTTCTTAATCCTTATTGGTAAGTGTGCCTTTTGCTGAAAGCTGTGGAATGCCTGCACAACTGTGGACACAAACGCGAGGTCCTTGCGATCGCTTGCGCCTTGGCTAGCATGAGCCATCTGTGCGGTAGGAGTTGTCGCTTGATGAATAAAATGTTACTGATGTTTAATAACCAAAGGTTACAACCAATGACTCGCAACCCCGGACTACGGTTACGGCGCAAAATATATATTGGGAAGGAGATCGAGCTATAGGGGGCGCTTTATCGAGCTTGCTGTCTCCACAGTCCGGTGTTTACTACACAACATAACAGAGAAATTGGACCTCGCATAGCACGGGTCTGAGCACGCGCTCTTCGCTCTGAACAGTGCTTTAATCGCACGAGGAGCGGCCTTCGAATCGTCATCTTCGATTTTTTTGATCAAAGACAAGCAAGAAAATTCGGTCTGTTGTCCCCACAGCTGAAGCGTACCGATGGAGGCGTGACTGTTCGATCACCTCCCCAATAGGTGCGGTCACCGTGCACGCCGCAGCTGAGAGAAATAATCCTCTTTCTCACCTTAGTTGAAAGCGGCGCCACGAGATGACTCCTCGAAACACAGCAAACGGCAGCCAGTGGCGGGCCCGGCTTACCCTTCGATTCTATTCCAAACATGCTTTTTCTGAAATTTATTTTCTGGGTGCGCCACGTCATGAAGAACTTGGCAATTGCGCTACGCGCGTTGCCTAGAGACTGCTTCGTCATTTACACCAGTTCCACACCTCAACGGCGGCAACAGCAGCTTTGTGAACGCGTTGAAGTGGGCATCTCTATGGCCCGGTGTTCCAACCAGTGTTCGTCAAGGACCGAGCAGACGCTCCTAGTGGAAAAAGCCCGCGCCAGAAACGAAACACATTTTGTTTTTCTGTTTTCCTCACTTGTGCCGATTGGATGGAGGAGACGCTGTTGTCTGAGACTACTCGGGCGCACGCCAAGAGGACTTTATGTGGTCGATGGCGCCGCAGCTGGTCGATGTGCAGTGAGTCCTCACCTACATCAAAAATGTACCCTCCAGACAAAATAAATAAATAAATAAAGGCTTTCTTTATTGACAAAATCTCAACTACGCGTTGTCGGACGCTCAATCTCCTACGAAAGGTAGCGCTCCAGCGGTCCGAACCACTTGCCTAAAGTTACAGCACTAACCATCATTAAAGCGAAAGCCTTATATGTCTCATCGTTCAGTCGACCTTCAAAGTCCTTAAGCGAAAACACGTCGGCGACACGAAAGGCACCAAAACGTTTACGTGACCAGTCAGAGGATGACTAAGCGAATTAAGGTGATGACTCAGCACATTGAGAAGGATGACTCAGCACATTGAAGAAGGACAATTCGTGACCTTAAAGGGGCTGTGCAACGATTTTAATGTTGAAAGAACTGGCAGTTTGCATTTTTACTGTATTGTTGATGCAAGCCCAAGTGACCAAAAACGCGACACCTTCCCCGAAGAGCACGCTATTCTGCCGCTTAATCGCAAAGCGCATGCGAGCTATTTGCACAATCTGCAGCCGCCTGTCGGGGTTACGGGAACTAAAATGACACCGTCTCTGGGGGATACGCGGAAGTCAACAAAACCTGTCCCCTCGCTGGCTGCACTCGCCGTCAGCTCCGCGGTGAGACCGTCCTTTGTGTCGATCAGCTCGCCGCGACCTTCGACGAGGCTAATCCTTTCAAAGTCGAGCAATCGCGGAGGAAGCGTCTGGGGTCCCTGAAGAGACACCCCAAGGGAAAACCACCTGAACCTCGAGAAGTACGTCCTCTCGAAAGTCGACGTGGAGAGTGGAGAGGCACTTTGACCTTCGATTTGTTTAATTTTTTTTTTTTAATAAGAACTCTAGCGCTCGCAAGAAAATACGGTTTTCTGCTTTTCGTTCCTATAGGTGACGCCGATTAATTTCCGCGGTTAGTTGGCCAAAGTCTGACAATTGTTGCACAGCCCCTTTAAGAGGAGGTGACTCCCGCACATTAAGAGGGATGACTGAGAGAGTAAAATGAGGTATCTGTCTTTAATGCATCGGCGCTTCCGCTTCCGCCTTCAAAATCGTCTCCAGGATAACATTAGAGACCTGTTAATTTTTTATTCAAAGAGTTATGCGATTTTTTTTTTAAATTTTTCAATGCGAAATGGAGGTTAATAGAGCTCTCTAACACATGGAGCTCTCTGGCGCCAGCTACAAGAAAACGGGCGAAACTGGGGCTAATTTTTCATTTGACATTTTCTGAAAATCGCATGACTTTTGAATGAGATAATGGTTCGTGCTGCACGTACGTCGTCTGGTTTGAGCCACTAGCGCTATATGTGGGCCGCAAGGCATAAGGGTTTAAACAAACAATTAATTTTTGCAAGAAAAAAAAAAGCGAGAACATTGGGCATTTTTGGGGGGGAAATGTACACATCTTACACCGTCGCAAAGGTATAACCCTGAGCAATGTCAATAAGAAAAAGTTACATTGTTGAGAGTGGTGCTTGGCAATCATGGAGTAAGGGGCTCGATTCACCTAGGGGTACGTTCGATTGGCGTTTTGCTTCTTCTTAATTAATTCACTTATCACTCTCATGCGCTTGCGCATTATTCGCCTCAAGTTACAAATTTACTTTTGTTTTGTTTTTTTCGGGGGAGGGGGGTGTTGACAGGAAGGCGGTCGCATGTAATAGAACAGCTTATGTACAGATTTTGTATGGCAGACCGGAATTACCACGGACAATTAAAAGAAGCAAGCAGTACGCCCCAATTAGCAATTTATTATAGTTTTAGTTTATAAAACACATAACGCGAAAACACAGAACGATGCATGAAGAGAAAATTGGAATGAGGAACACGCGCGTTCCTCTTGTACAATGTTAGGGAGATCGCAAACCAGCTCGGACCGCTTGGAGCGAAAGTTTGCGCTGCAGAGCCCAGGGATCCTGGGTTCTCAACCCCACCCCTGCCCGTTTCCATCTGGATGAGCATCGTACCGGCGTGCCGGTCGTGTATCACTACTGCGTGGTGCATGTTAAAGACCCCAGGCTAGCGGTTGTACTGCACTGGCTAAATTGCTCATCTACAGCTGAGACAGCAGATTGCCCGTTGAGATAGACTAAGTTCTAGGCTGTATAAACGTACACACAACCCAGCACTCGTTTTAATCTCGTCTGCCAATGAGTGCACACAGAGTCACATAGTCAAGATTTCAATTTCCGATAATCCTAGGACGTATCGGTGTGCATTTTAAAGCATTTAAAATATCGCGAATCAATGTTATCTTGTTGACCATAATTGTGTAACGAGGCAACATGTTGTTTTTATATCTAGTTGTGTCTGTCATGCTACGCTTTCACGTTTTCTTTTAATTTCGAAGAGCTGTTTTGCTATGACTGGCAACCTAAACTATCTCTTAGACTTGCGATTTAAGCATTTCTCTTTTTTTCTCCAAACTGACCAAATGATACTTAAAAAAAAAGGAAAAACACGTTGGCCTTCATCTTTAAGTAAATGAAGACTCCTTGCTCGCTTCTGCTGTGAAACTCCTATTCCTCTCCGTTCAGTAGAACCAGACTTGGACTACGCATATTTGGCCAGTAGCACATGCTTATTGATTTAAAAAAATTAATGATACACAAGGCTAGTCCATTCACAAAATGACCGTGAACCGTAATTTTTTAGGGCATGTATTTGGTGACTAGGTTGCACGACTGTCCCGAACAGGCCGACCAAGCGTTTAATATAGTAGTAATATACACTGAAAAGTTATTTTTTTATTTTAGTAATATGCCTCTAAAAGAATCATGCAGAAAAAAGACATTTTTACTCATAACGAGGTGAGATGTCTTTAAGTTTTGTAAAATATAACTGTTCGAAATGAATGATCGTCAATGACATAAAATGGCCACTTCACTTACCCTTCCATTACCACAAGGCATTCCATCTACAAGGCGTTCAGTGAAGGAACGTGGGAAATTTTTGAACGTGGAGTAACACACGAATTTGCACATCTGGTTATATGTCGGGGTCTGTTGAACAAACATTTAGATTATTTGATGAAATGTTATGTCAGTTAAGATCAATATTAAGTCTTGCTTCGTTTGAAGTAAGATCTAGACCTCCTAAAGACATATTGTTTATTAAGAAACACGCGAAACTTACTGCCAAAAAATTGTAGAGCCGTTCTACTTAACTTGTACTTCACGTGAAGATGGAGGATCAGCGAAGCTGTTATTTTTACGACTTCTAGGACGCTGGCTAGAGGACGACATCTAGTACTACCTCAAGGACGACTTCTAGGACGACCTCAAGGACGACCTCTAGGACGACCTCGAAAAGGACTTTGAGAATGACGCCCAAAGGACAACGTCTGGGAAACCTCGAGGACGACCTCAAGAACGACGCCTAGGATGACCTCTCGGACGGCCTCAAGGACGACTTTCAGGGCACGACGTCTAAGACGGCTTTAAGGACGACTTCTAGGATGACCTTAAGGACGACGGCTAGGATGACCTACTGGACGACCTCAAGGACGACTTCTATACCGACCTTGAGGACGACGCCAAGAGGACCACTTCTCCGGCGACCTCTCCGACAACTTCTAGGACGACCTCGAGGACGTCTCTGGGACGACCTCTTGGACGACCTCAAGGACGACTTCTAAGTCGACCTCGGAGACGACGCCTAAAGGGCGACGCCTACGGCGACCTCTGGACGACCTCAAGGACGACTTCTAGGAGGACCTCGAGGGCGATGTCTAGAGATGATAACAACGGATCAGGACCTAACTATCTAATAATGCCAAGGAAGGCTGACTCATGTTGGTTGCCCTCTCTTTATTTTTATTTATTCCTATTTGCCGCGACCAGTGGGGAGTTTTTTGTACAACATTCATGGACGCATTTTCTCCCACATCCTGCTGCATAACAGCTTCGCTGTAAAAATGCAAACGTGTTCGTTCTTACAAGGACTGGTGAGCACAAA
This sequence comes from Ixodes ricinus, assembly GCA_037355805.1. Taxonomy (NCBI): domain Eukaryota; kingdom Metazoa; phylum Arthropoda; class Arachnida; order Ixodida; family Ixodidae; genus Ixodes; species Ixodes ricinus. Next base: position 34,551 of record JAZHYW010011115.1, on the reverse strand, counting down.
ATGTGTGATATGCCTTCCACTCATGGGCGTTACGTTCGTCGCTTTGTAGGAGCTACTCTTCGTTTCACCTTATGTTGTACCGCAGCGATGGCTAGAAGCGTGAGCTCGTAGCTTTGGCAGCTGCCCCCAATGCCCGAGAGCTTGTGCCGCCGAGATGTGCCCCAGAGCAAGGAGCCTCGCGCTTGTAGCTTTTCCTGCGGTACATCATTAGGTGAAATAGAGTATAGAACCACTAAATGGGCTGGGCGTAGAGTATCGGCACTCTGTTGACTGGCATTGTTGTGGAGCAGTGGCGTAGTAACCGGGGGGGCCGGGGGCCGTGGGCCCCGGGTACCAGGAGTCTCAGTCACGAGGGGGGGGGGTGCCACTTATGGCGGCAATCCCCCCGGCTTGACTGGTTCGTAAGTGGCAAAGAATGTGTAGACGCATGAGGTCACCACTCTTCCATCACGAACGTGTCTGGTGCAGAGTCGCAAAACTGGCTTGGCTCGCGCAAAGTCATCGCGCACCGGCGGAAAAGACAAGCGCGGAAAGTGCGGGAGCACTCAAGAAAGAGCTGTGCCCGGGCACGCCGAGCCAACGCCACCTAGTCTACGCCAAACCCAGCGCTACACGACGCTGGCTTGCGCCGACCACGGCCGGACTGCGCCGAGACAGCAAGAGAAGGCGCCAGACGAAGAAGAGAGAAATCACACGAAGGTCTTACACGAAGGGAGTCGCGGGGAGGGGGTAAACGTGTTGGGTAAACTCTCAACGTGTCGTCTCCCTCACCCCGGACTCTCACCCATGGCTGTCCACCCGTGCACGGCACCGCACCACGCGCCGAGGGGGAAGTGCCGAGAGGAGGTGCTGGCGAAAGGCTTCTGCTCAGCAAGCTCCCTCGCACTCTGACCCCGCCGTAAGTTCTAGAAGCGCGTCGCTCGCCGTCGGGAGGCGGTCACAATGTAGTGTTCTGGCAAGTGAATTCGTAATGTTGTGACGGCGACGGCGTTTCCCTGTTGCCACAGCGTGCCATGACTGGAGACCGTCGAGCTTCCGGAAATCTGCGTGGACGGACTGGCTTCAGCGCCGCTGTGTACCGTATGCCAACGATTGTCTGATTGCATTACTTTCCATTTTAAAGCTTGCGGTTTATAGGCTCGTTTCAGCGACAACATCTTACCGAATTGCCTCGAAACTCTGTTTAGAGAAAATGGCGGCCGCCGGCATGCTGTTGCTTGCCGAATCGTTAGCAGTGAACCCTTGGTGGTGCACGCTCGAGCTTGATATTATATCATATTTTCCCGGAGCGATACCGAGGGTGACCACAAGGTCTGTTTGGAAGCCTAGCTTGCCGCCGCGTACAGACCGCATTTCTCTAAACTGAGCCTTCACGTTCTCTAAACCAGAGGTGTGCAAATGGGGGGGGGGGGTCGCAGGACGATGTCTGGGGGTCGCTGGGTATCAGGGAGCCGACGAGGTGCCGATGGCGCTTTGACACTGCTTCAAATATTTTACTGCCAAGTGCTACCCGCATGTCTTTAAAGGGATACTGGAATGAAAATTGACATTTGACTTTCGTGTCCATAAATTAGCTGAATGTGACCTATAATACCTGTAAAGCGTTTCATTAGCACGAGAGCGCGTGCAAATGAAACTGTATTTATTATTTCATTATCGCTGCGTGACCTCGCGTCGCGGTTATGACTTTTAGCTTTGCGGTCTCGGGGAGCGGGGGGGGGGTGACAAAAGACCTAAGGGCCCCGGGTGCCAGATGGTCTAGCTACGCCACTGTGTGGGAGCCGCACATTTTGGCTCGCATGCAGAGCAGACACAACTGCCGATCATTATGAATCAAAAGTGCGACTTCCTCAGCGTTAGATTCAGTGTTAGGTTGGTCATGTAACATTGCTTTGCTCTGTCGCAGACTGTTTAAACATTCGCGGATTGCGGAAAAGCGTTTCCAGTGATTTCAGATAAAGCTTAAGATAACTGGCCACCATGATTTTAAAACCACAAAATGGCCAAGTGCCGTTACTCTGAAGCGTAGCTTATTTAGTGGCACTAGTAGGAGCCACAGCCACTGTGCAAGAAGAGAAGGGCGTCTGAGCAGAACCGCCTACCACTGATCTCTCTTGTAGTAGGCTGGATTGCGGATCGAGGCTTGTTTTCCTAGGGTCGAGTGGCAACCACCGGAATCCATTACTTTACACCAGCTAATGTATAGGACTTTATGGGAAAAATAGAGAAAAAGTGGCATTTCACCCGCTTCTAAGCTGTTGTCAGCACAGAAACCTTTTGGCTGGCTGTTCAGGAAGCCAGCCCAATAGCTAGCACAAACATTAAAGCTGACAGCCCTCACAGTTCTTTAAAAATAAGGTATTGCGGTCGAGAGTGACTCCGCTGGGCGAAAAATGTAGTGCAGCTCAATGAGACAAGAGTCATCTAGATTTACTGCGGAGTCTGTGGCGGTTTCGATGAGTTGGGTTCAGCAGACGAAACGCTTGAAGGCTTCGCTACGGGAATTCGCTCACCCCGGAAACTGCTGTCAACATTGAACTTTTCGTGACATTCATTAACGTCTAGGCTTCCCGAAGGCGGTCTTATTGACGGCGAGTTCCTTTGTTTACTCCACTACGAGGGCAAGCTTGCCAGCTTAGCCGGAAGGTGCTCCGGTACGTTTGATTTTTTTTAATTGTCGTTCGAACACTAGAGAAATACTGATTCGATGTCCAAACAGCCAACATAATCATCGCAGCACATCAGGAAATACTCGCCTGCGAGCACAGCGTACGAGCTTCAATATTCCTACTTTCGTTTGCTTCTCTTATATACCTGCGTGTATTGCCTGGCGTCAAGTATTGGCCGCCGGTGGTGCGACCGACGGGCTCCCGATCCGCAATCCAGCCTACTACAATAGATATCAGTGCCGCCTACCTAAGATTCTCTCCCATTTTTGACACACGCCGTGAGATGGCGTAGCATACCCAAAAGGCTAAAGCCCCTCTATCCTGGGAAAAGTGGCGCCATTCATTGTTGTGGAAATGCTCGAGCAGTGCTGCCAAACTTAGGCATTTTTACACTACATCTAGGAATTTCTATCATCGTTTAGGGACAAAGGGACATTTGTTCAAATCTAGGGATTGACTTTTAATGGGTTTCAGAGGGTTTTAAAGACACGTTCCTTCCCTTTTTCCTCCCCGTGCCGGCCGAGTGCAGCGGGAAAAAAGATTCCTTGTTTATTATCGGGCCCAGAGATAATCTCCAGCGGTAGCAACAGCGATTTTGGTGGCCACACAAGACCAAAGTAACAGAGTTTATTTATGTAAAAATGTTTTAACGAAGCAAATTCAACCTTTAAATGGCCACCCAATTACAGGAATCTATTCTTAAGGGCCGTTCACACACTTGCAATCAAGTACGACCGAGTGAGACAAGACCGATTTTTAAGCCTCTGCGTCGTCTTAAAGGGGAACTCCGCCGATTTTTCGAGCTACCTAATCCAAAGGCATCATCTGAATGCGGATGGCTTCCTGATTCCGAAATGCTATCTCGTTCTCCCAGATTCACTCTAGTTAATTAAAAAAGTGATATTTTATTTGCTGCCGAAGCCGAAACTTCGTTCTCCCTAGGTTTTCCCCAGTTTTCCCCGCCACCCAAGCGTGACGTCACGGGTGGGCAGCGAGGCGCGCGGCCGGCAATCGGGTACGCTCGCGCCCGCCTTTCTCGCATCTAACAGCGGGAAAACCTGGGCGTTGGTCCTATTTGAAGTTGATAATAATCTTTATTCGCACAAAGTATGACCTTGGCCTACGTGCTGAACTATAAGAAAGTAAAAAAAAATGGCAGCAATGGGAATTTTGGTAAAACCGTTTTTGCAACTCGGTACGCTCAAGCCGCGGCTCGCTAGTTTCGTGAAATCGCTAGTAAATCCGTTCTCTTTTTATTAAAAGATGGCTGGCGAAGAATGTTCGAAGAGTCGCGCAATACATTTTTTGACAAATTGCCAAAGCACCACGGAAAATGCTCGGAATGTGGGTACAGGTGCCCCACACGCTCGTATAACCTGAAGGAACGTGCCATTTTGTTTCAGATTTTCTTTAGAAAATTTACTGTTGCAGGCGCCAGCACGTGTAACCACTCTTATAGCATGAGTATGCTCCCTGGTGCTTAAGTAATTTAGCAAAAGATCTATAGACTATTTCTGAAAAGCGCTTCTGGTCGATGCCATTTTCAGCGTTCGTGCGTGTGGCGCGTACTTTGCTCGCCTTCCAAGCGACGAACATGTGCGTGCTGGGCTGGGACCTAACACATGTAGACTGTGATTCTCGTCAACAATGAAATGTATAGAATGGAATTAACTGCATTCATGGAGATCAGATGGCAGGTTACTGGTCATGAAGATCGTGTTAAAATGACAATTAAAAAGAGCTCCGCAACCCAAACATCAAGGTGCAATGGAATGCGTATAAAATGCACAAATACACTGTTCATCGTAAAATAAAGAATATTTGCTTGAAGGTACAATAGTGCGTAAGGTACAGAAATACATAAAAACTTTTAATTCAAAATAATTAAGTTAACAAAAGTTACTAAAAAAATGTGTACCCGTATTTTTTTTATTTTTGGAGTAGAATGCAACGCGTTTGAACACCCATCCACGAGAGCACATGGGAAGGGGGTAATTCTATATAAGATATTTTTTAATTAAGTTTTGATTTAGCACAGTTTCCATCGGCTGTAAATTTGCATGCCTCCCCTCAACGACATTAATATTTTCATGGTTTTAAAAAAACTTTTCAGCCCTATATAAAATTTTTTCCGCAATAGATCATCACTTCTTCTGCAGAGAATATTGCACGCCAACCATTTGACAAACCAGGCAAAGGCTCTATCGTATATTAATGGAGCTCGACACCTGCTTCATAAACCTCTGCAATAGCAGACAGGAATAGCAATATGTCGAAAGTCATGTCCAAATTCAGACTTGAACTTTGTTTAGACGTTTCACTTCTCGTCTTCAACATATCGGCCGCGTGAGTGGAACTCCGAGAGTAGCCCGAGCTAGATTCAACGTCTGAAACAAACATAGTGTTTATAAAAAAATAAAAAAAATCATTGAACCCATTGTGAATAACAAATATGACTGTCCAAAATGTCGACTATAGTGCTATATTGTGTACTATTTTTCTCGATATTATTAGCGCTCTTCTTTGGACGGATTTCGTGGTGGTCACAGCCGGCTTGAGTTTGCGCTTGCCACTCTTGAAACTGTTCCAGCTGCTGAAGGATACTCAACTCGCAGCACGCGGCTATAAAGTATTCCGAGCATAAGTGAAAATGTTTCACGTGACACTAGTTCTCTCGGCACACAGCTCGCGCAAAAGTACCTTGACGTGGCCGGCCTCCATTGCTTCCGGGGAACGCTTTTTTTTTCTCCCATGAAAACAAGGGTAAAAAAGAAGCTTTTCCCGGCACTGTTTCTACACTCTATCGCGGAGCACAAATTGCTACCCATATTGCAAAGGAACTTTCAACCTTGAAGCTGCGAAAAAATAATCTCGATCGCTGGCGCCCGGAAAGCCACTTCGCGGCTGCCGGAGTCGCTCGTCCTCCTGCCCACCCGTGACGTACGCGGGTAGGGAAAAGTAGGGATTTTTCAGTGTTGCCAGTAGAGAGTCGCCTCCTGGAAACCTCGCGGCCGGCGTAACTTGAAAATTCAATAACTTCACGGAAAAATTTTATTTTTATACAATATTTTGGTTATCAGTTGAGAAAGGGTTTTTGATGCGGTCTGCAAATTTCCAGCCAAATCGAAGCCTACCGAAAAATCGGCGGAGTTCCCTTTAAGCGCCGTTCATACACGTGCAACCGAGTACAACCGAGACAGACAAGGCCGGTTTTTAGGTCTCTGGCGACGTATTAGGAACAGCTCCGCAGCAGCGCATCCGGTCCTAAGACGTCGCAAGAGGCTTAAAAACCGGTCTTGTCTCTTTCCGTCCTACTCGGCTGCAAGTGTGTGAACGGCGCTAAGCTATTCCACAATGATAATCTCAATATTGACGCAAATTAACACATTTGCTAAAAATCTAAACAAGTCTAGACAATTTTCCGAATAAATTTGGAAAAGAAACGACCGCGGAGGTTGGCAACACTGTGCTCGAAACACGTGCCGCGCGCCACTTCTGGGAAGTACATGGCGTCTGAAATCTTGCCCAGTGCTGCGCTCTACCGCCATGATCTTCCCAAGGGCTGCACACTGCACGTGCCTCGCGGATCGACGCACCTTGCGCTACTTTTAAGCCATTAAAGGGCCTTAGGAAAAGTCCGGGAAACGCGCGAACGCGCCTTCGCGTGCCGCGCCAATGCGTTCGCTTTTGCGTATTAGCTGCCACCGATCCTAGCATAGCTCGGCCATTAAGGAAAGAAAACCTGGATAGCTCAATCGGTAAATCAGTTGGCTGACGATCGCAATCGTGTGAGGTCAAATAATGCGGGGACTGAAGGTTTTCTTAAATGGTATTCTATGGACGTAACGCTTTTAATTGGGTGTCGGTTTCTCATTACGTCCGGCTCCTATAACCGGCCGTTACAGCTAGCCGAAAAGCAATTTACCAGCTTGACTGTGCTTTTACCCTCACTTCGCAGAAATCAACCTGTCAATATTCATATAAAATCGACCTAGAAGGTGAGGGTGAGTTTCACGAATTTTATAAACAAACAATACTACTAAAATTTAGTTACATTAAAACGATTTCACGGTGTCCACGATAGATCTAGGCAGAAAGAAAAGAACCCTAGAGGCGAAAGCCATTGGAGAAGAGTGAGTCAGATATGCTACCTTCGACAGTCGAGAAAAAGGCTACTTTCCCCGCCGCCGATTTTCGCTTCAAACATGGAGAAGAAAAATTATTTAAATTAGTGGCTTTTCCTTTTCTTCTAAATAAAAACTTCTCTACAACATATATTTGTTTACTCAAAAATAGAAATTTGACCCTCTCTTCCCCCATGATTTGAGACGAAATAACTCAAGTATAAATTGCTAGGTCGGTCCGAATACTGAAATAATTGCTTTGGTGCATCTTACAGACATGCCCTTTATTCCAGGGATGTGAGGATGTAGCCTCCTGCATAAATCAGTCATGTTCAGTCCCACGCCCGGAAGTTTGCCAGGTGCTTGGAGGGCTTCCTTCGACTTCACTCCGTAACATTCTTTAGTCTGACGTCTGAAAATATTCGAACGTTTATGAACATCAATGCTAAATATAACAAGGTGTTGAACTGGGCGAGTTCGTAAGTTTGACACGGTGGGTGTAACAGCTTCAAAAAAGCGAGGACGAAGAAAGAAACAGACACGACAGGACAACAGCTCTACTCGCAACTGAAATGTTTTTATTTGAAAAGTAAAGAAAACACATAATAATATTAATTGGGGTTGTGTGGAAATTTATACAGCGAGTCGTTGGTCAGCCATTTTAAAGTTGCGACGAGTCACTCGCTGTAGATGAGGAATTTAGCCAGTGCAATACAACCGCTAGCCTGGGGTCTTTAACGTGCACCTCGCAGTAGTGATACACGACCGCACGCCGGTACGATGCTCATCCAGATCGAAACGGGCAGGGGTGGGGATTGAACCCAGCATCCCTGGGTTCTACGTCAGTATCAAATAACACAGTGTGTGATCAAACAATACGCTACGCACAAGGCACGTGTCACGTGTCTGCTTCTTTCTTCGTCCTCGTTTTTTTAAGCTATTACACCCACCATGCTAAAAATAAGTATACACATATCACATTGCGCTTATGGGTGGGCTATAACAATTTATAAGGAAATTATTTTAATCGTGTAGACAGTCTAAAACAAAATGTGCCGCGTATTTTAAATTCAGCTTTGTTTCTGTTTTGCCAGTTTCTCTGAGCTCCGGAATGAATGTTCATTTAAACGTATTTTGTTGCCACTTGTGGGTGTTCGTACGATTGTTTAATATAAAAAATAGCGAGTGTGCAGGCGAGCTAGTGAAAATTAAACATAATGAAACACTTGAGACCTGTGGTGCACAAAAATTAAGCAACATTTCGAGTCAAAGGAAAATGCAACGTAAGAGTAGCACTCTGCCCTTATAAAGGCGTCTATGACGACTCGTCGCCGGATGCAACCATGTGATCGCTTGATAAGGTCATATGGTTGCCTTTTCCTCTGAGTGCGCGTTATGTAGCAGCCGTAAGCGATTCCGCTCCAGTCGCCCAGCCAGTGAGGCTGAACGACGAGCATCGGGCTGCAAATCGAGAGGGCTTATATTCGGTTAGCGTGGTAGGATGGTTACATTTTTCTTTTAATTGATTTGTTATCAGTAAAATTAAAAATGCTTATGTTAGTGATTTAAGTTGTGATGTTAACCGTGTGGCTGTTTTTTGTGACTTTTTTGTAACGTGAGGTTCTTTTAATGAAAACGAGCCGTATAACACATTCACTTGTTAAAATGATACTTCGTAGGTGCTACGTATTCATTGCTTATGAAATAAACTCATTTTTTATATTTTTCGGGTCAAAGGTAAGAACGGACATCTGGTGCGCCGAAGTAGAGGCCTCTAGCAACAATTTCGAACAACTGGGGAATTTTTGGACGCGTTTTTGGCAAACCAAAACTGCGTTAACCGAAATCTCGATTACACGGCGCTTTTTACGCGATAAGCCTTTATCAGATTGCGGGCACCTCGGCCGGAAATTACACCAGCCATGCTGGGGATCCGAAGACCGACGCTTTGCCTCGGAGCCATCGACGTTGGCAAATCATTTTAAATAGCTTCTACTAGGGATATATGTATTTGTTAGCATACATTTATATTTAACGTCCTGATTGATAGTCTTCCTTGTTAAGTCAATACCCAGCCTCGGTCGCGTATAAACTAAATGTAAGCCTTCACCTCTTTTCCGTATAACGATTGCGACTTTTTACTGTCTAGCATTTATTGATATGAGTATGCCAAAAAACAAATACTTCGTGGGGATTCCTGTGATCTCCCTTCCCGATGGCTGTGATAGCGGCCGCGGGTGGGAACGATCGACCTCCTTCGCCGTGAGTCCGACCGGTTCGTGAAGCGAAGGGCCCTCCCTTATTCTCTCCCGGATGGACCTCATTCCGTTACCTCGTTCGAATGCGAATGACTGCTGACAGGCGAGGAGGTTTCTTTTCTTCTTTTCCCGCTTTCGGGAGGGGGACTCGTCCGGCGACCTCGAAAGAGGAAGTGTTTCGGTGACCTCCCCGATGCTTCCCCGATCTTTGGCTTTCCGGAACCCTTGCCCGGCAGGTAAGGACCTTTTCTTACCTTGCCGGCGCGGGGGCATTTTATGTGGGGACATAGCTCGGTGCTTTTAAGAGTGTCCAATAAACGCTCTTAGACTCTGTCCTTACTCTGGTACCTGTGTCCTCTCTTCCGCTATATTAGAGAGAGTGAGACGAAGAAGTCGATCATTGGCACCGACGGAGGAATTTATCGAACCGACCCGCGGTAATGGTGACCTGTTTCCACATTTGCTAGTTTTGTGGTTACATTTGTATCATTCTGAGCGAATGTACTTAATTTTATTTTACTTGTTTAATTGTTTTTACATATCTTGCCGAAGAAACGTGACTAGGCCTTGTCTAATCAACGTATGTTGGCTATTCGCCCAAGCGTATTTTTATGTACCCTTGTAGAGACAAAAATATACTTCAATTGAATTTCGAATAAAAATTAATTTGTGCTTTAATTTTACTTTCAATTTCAATGTAATTAGTATTGCAATAAAGAACCTGAGTACTGAACCAACATAACCTCCTCGAAAGCATATTCCTACATTCGTTCCTAGAGTTACTTCTATACGCGATGCCAATTTCTTTAAACATTAGATATTATGTCAAATATGTTTGGTATACGGAAAGTGAAGAAAGTCTAATTAACTTGCTACCAATTGTTAAAAATAAATCAGTGTTTTTCATACCTTCTTATCCTAACTGAACTGCGGCCATAAGTGCGCAGAAGATCTTTTCGGCCACTTAAGCTATGTCATGTCGGTTAGAACTCTGTAGAATGAGAAGTTAGCGCTTAAGTGATATCTCTATCATCGCGCCGTAAAATCACTCGTGTCTTCCAAAAATGCAAGCAATATAATAAACTTCACGTATACGTGGATTTGTTGTTTTTTGTTACCTAGACAATATGTTTCATCGTGGTTAGGTTTTATTCTTGAGCTCATAACTACAGCCTGTAAAACTAATCTTTTCTATGATCCGTGTTTATTAGGGTTATGGAAGAGTGGAATCCCCGTCCTGTAGCAACGACATATACGGAAACCACAGACACTAAAGAACCCCGTGCCATCACAATGGGTACTTTCTATAGTAACTGCACTTTGTTATTTCTTCAATATTGGTTGCAACCAATACAGTCAATTTACGAAGCGACTGAAACTAATAGCATTTTCTAAATACAATAAACTTACTCTTTCCAATATGCTATTTAGCATCTCTAAATTCGAAATAGCAATTGAAAAAAGGTCAACTAAATCCAGTGGTAAAGAAAACATCTAAATTTTTTTTCGACTCTTTGTGGCGCAGTACGCATAAACTCGCTGTATAGAAACAAAGTATTTTGAGAAATATTGTTGCCATTGCTGAGCAGGGGATGGAGTGAGCTTCCTCAGCATTACTTACACAACATTAAATTAATTTTAATGTGGTGGCAACTAGTTTTTCAATCTAGACGGGGTACCAGTTCCTGCTCTTTATTTCAGACGTTCAGTGTCGCCAGTATAAACTTTCAGTTTGAAGAAAAAGGTGAAAATCAAGATAAAAAATCTCGCTGCCAACACTTCGCCGAAAAAAATTTTTTTGCTTTACCTTTACAGTCATAATCAGCCAAACCCGCTGGTTTTCTAAGCCAATTTTGTGGCATATTAAAATAAGAAAACAAATGGTGGAGCTGAAAAGTTATAAGTATTAACTAAAATAATTTGAACAAACAAGGAAGAAATGTACCGGACTTAAATGTCCTTTGATTTTGTATATTACGCTGCTTTTGCTTTAACAATATTCGCTACAAAAGCGAGGCATATTATATTCGTACACATTGGGTTGAAGTTTTTTATCTGCTGCCCTAATCTTTGTGATAGGTTATTTCACGCATATTATAATTTCATTTTTAAACAGGAAATATTCTTAAACCCAGAGAAAAACAATCTCTAGAACATATGTAAATACAAGCAACGTTGCTTACCTTACAAAAACATTCATGTGTTGCAGAGAACAGTGGGAAAAAAAACCTTCATTTTTGCCGCCAAGTGAAGGTGCCATGAGATATCCCGAACTCGCCGAACATCGTTCCCATGTCACGTTTGGGACATGGTAGGATGGAATCTCCCCATCGTGAGGCATTCCGAGTCTGTGGATGACAAATGCTGCTGAAGACTGTGAAGTGTGAACAACACAAATTCCTAATCTCAGAAGCAGATGAGTGACTGGAAGGACCTGTTAGTAAATACCTTTCTATCGCACGAAAATCTACAAGTTTGTATATCTTCTAAACAAATATTTATCGCGCTATGCTCGTCAAGCATCAAGACGGCTGTTGTTAAGCCGTGGAGCATTTTTTTAAATGATCTCTCTGTCACCTGATATTTTTTGTTTCAACTGTCGCATATATTTATATTTAACACATCCATATCAATCACGCACAATTAAAACAGACCTGTTTCATTTGAACTTTATTTTTTTCTGCGTATTGCCATAGTACATCACACAACGCTCCTGGCCGGTTCCATTTTCAGTGTTTGTGCGTGTATGCACAGTAACAGGTTTCGTGTGCACATTGGGAGTGCACAGTAACAGGTTTCGCAGAAAAATTATAGAGTCCTTCAGCATGAATGCGGTTATTAGCAATATTTCGGCACCTTCAATCATTTTCTTAAGGATGAAATAGATTTCCTTACTCCGGAATTGGCATAATTGCATTTCAACGTCCATTCATCAATATAATTTTTCTGTCACATCTTTTCTGTCCCCGTTTAACCTGTATTTACTATATTTTCTATATCACCCTCTTTTTTTCTTTCGTTTTTCTTTTTCTTTCTTTTGGCCATGGGTGGATTCAAACGTATTCCGCTAGAAGATTCACTGTATCTGTTGTTTCGAATTGAAAGAAGAACTGTCCGTCGTCCCTTTGTTTTAAGTGTCTTATTCTTTCTGTCGCCTTTGTCGACAATAAGACTCACCGGTGCATACAATTCGTTCGGTAGGGCAGCTTCTGCATACTGTTTAAATTAACCTAAAGGTGGATTATAAAATACTAAATTTTATTAAAAAAACACAAGTAGATGAACAATAATATAAAAATAAAACTTTTTATTCTTAGTTAATAATTGTTCTTATGCATCATTAAAAACATTGTGCTCTTAAGAATGCTTTACCAGTGAACAGAACTCTAAGATAATATTTGTAAAAATACTTACATGTGTCCCAGTTCATGAGCAGCAGTGGAAACCATGAAGTATGTATGAGCGAAATCTTCCACTATACCGAAACGCAATAGTTCCTTGCAGAGACCGTAAAGGTATGCAAGACCTAAGCGTTAAAACAAAAAAAAACAAATAAAAAAATAAAACGCTGCTTTTCTTAACTTGTTTTGCCAAGTCTCCGAGACAAAACATATACCAGCGATCATATTCGTGACATGTAAGAAAAAATAAAGGGTGTTCTTTTTTAAACTTTACAGATTTGTTTAAAAAAAGCTGTGAAACTACATTTACGCTGTACATGCAGGTCAGTAATACTACCAGGGGGCACCGTAGGGAGGCGGGGGCCTAATTGTAACAATCAGTCATATAATTAAAATAACTTGTTAATTAACTTTTAAAGGGTAAAAAGAGACATAAGGCACCAAGTAGTAACTTGCTCAACATCATCGGACACCACTAAATCAACTCTTTTTAGGAAGAAACAACACAGGGGCAGCATTTTACGGCATTTCTGAAAAAGCACTTAATTTGAACGCGTTTAAGGGTTTCGGTTTCTTATCGGAGCGCATCTTTGCGCCCGCGGTCCTGCTCCCCGGCGGTCGCAGCGGAAAACCTTCTCTTCGCCTCCCTCGTAGCATGGAGGGAAGTAAGGTGCACCGGTGTTGTGCGCCTCAGCCACTGGAGAGCAGGACCGTGGGCGCAGAGATACGCTCCAATAAGAAACGGAGAACTAGAAGCGCGTCCAAATGAAGGTTTTTTATGGAACGCCGTAAAAGTCTTTCCCTGCGTTACATACTTCTAAAAATGGTTGATTTAGTTGTTTTCGATGACGCTCAGCAAGTCTGTAATTGGAATCATTTCTATTTTCACTAACTAAAAAAGGTAATTAAAATATGTTTGCCTAACTAACTGACTGATCGTTACGATTAGCTCTCTATACTATGTCCACCTGGCCGAATTACTCACCTGCACGAACCCAATAAGTGTAGGTTTCACGGCCTTGTATAAACAAATATTTAAAGCTTCAAAAACATTTCTGTAATTAGGGCACGTTCAACCATGTCCGTGTGATGTTTTTTTGGAGCATAACCTCCGACTGTTCGGGGAAAGAGACTAAATACAATGGCGTTGACTGGGAGGCCTGGGTTGCGTCATTAAATTGTTACTTTCTGGACACCACTCAGCCTCAGTGGTTTTCTGGTGTTTCAGCTGTAGATGATAAATTTTGCCAGTGGAGTACAACCGCTAGTCTGGGGTCTTTAACGCGCACCACGCAGTAGTGAAGCACGGCCGCACGCAGATACGATGCTCATCCAGATCGAAGTGGCTAGGGGTGAAGATTGAACCAAGGACCCCTGTGTTCTGGAGCGCGAGCTTTCGCTCCACGTGCTCCCAGCTGGTGCGCGGTTGACGAAAAAATGCGAAAAAGGCCTTCCTCTCTTGACGCAATAAAACAGGGTTCTGCGGCAAAAACTCTTTGCCACTCCGAACCCAGAAAAGAACAGCGAAAACCCGCTGCAGCATTTGGATAATCAGTGTGGCGCACGCTAAGGCTTAAAGTACATCCCAAGGCCTAACATTCAAAAATACGTTTCAAACAGTAGCGCGCCAAAAATATTGAGAAATCGTACTCTCCCCATTTTTCTGGACAACAGTGGACCACTAAACATTTGGTCTCTTATTGCGCAGCAACGGAACTCCCAAATATTCAGGTTGCGTTGACGTAAAAGTGATGCCATTGAAAACATTCGGTTTCATAGCCCACGTGCTATGGCAAAGACGACACTTTTCCCAATGGACAGCCGCACTTGATAGCTCATAAAATGATTTTAGCTTCCTCGCCACTTCTGAAATGCTTGCCTAATCCTTACAAAATAAGGCACTGACGTCTCAATACGTGACCTGTTTGATACTCTCTACTCTGGAGCTTGGATCCGTCTATATATTGTTCTTAAGAACAGTTTTACAAAGAGCCTCTAAATAAATTCTAAACAATAGAGGTGATATTGCAGAGCATTGTCTCACGGCGAACAATATACTATTGCGCGTTGTTGTACGTCCGTTAATTTGAGTGGTACATCCGATGTCTGCCATTTGAACGAAACACATAATAAATTCGCCCACATTTAGACGTTCTAATATTTTAATAGTACACAGTGTTGTATGCGTTTGAAGGTGATTTGAGGAAAGTGTTGTAAGCGAATAAATATTTTATCTAATGCTTAATAATTTACAAACATCGCAAAGTGTGTGCGATGTTTCTAACTGTATAAGTGATCTTCTGTATATTTTCCGCATGCTTGCGCTTGAACAGTGTAAAGGTCCCGAGAACCAATCAAGCTGCCTCGCGGCATCTTTTTTTTTTTTGGGGGGGCAAACGTCATGATCGATGAAAATAAATAAAATTATTGTTAAAGTTCTTAATAAAATTAAAGGTTTAAGGCAAAGCCACCTGATCCAGATTCTCTCACACAATTATAATATAATTCTTGCGAAGCGAATGTTTGTTAGAGTAGACCTTCCTTTAATGCATCAGATCTGGTGCTCTCCGATTATTTCACAAGTAACCTTCTGTAACATTCTAGCGAGTAATTTGAATCAATTCTTTATGATCTACTTTGCTCAACGCTATTGGTCCATAGTTCTTTCCATTTTTTTAGCTTTTATCATCTTCATCGGTTGGGATTAGCAGCACTTTTTTTAAATTCTCAGTATATTTCCACAAAGTTAAATCGTTCTGTCACTGGACACCGTTTAGTCGGGAAATAATCGATTGCGGGTGAAATTTCGGTCGCGCTTTTCGGGCCTTTTAGCTCCTCTTTTATTTCGTCATCAAGAATACGCATAACCGCCAGATACTCTTGAAGCTTTACGACATCCTCATGTTCCTTCACTCTGGAACAGATTAGTGTAGCATTCAACGAATGCTCTCTAAATGACTTCGTGAACGCTACTCGAATGATCAATGCATTTCTATTTCAAGTTTTCTTTTTTTCTTACATGTCCAGACTGAGCCCTTAGTGCCCTTTTAGTGGGGCGCTCATCGAAAATATATCTTTCGGCACAAACGCTTACAAGGACACCTCTATAAAGCTGTTTTTGTTTGTGACGGCCACCATGTTAAACTTTGATGTAGCTGAGTTGTGGCTATGTAGCAGATCACTTTATTTGCTGATTGGAAGGCGCTAGAATTCTATGTGTGTTCCAATAGTTTTACTTTTTTCTTGGTTGTACATTTTTATTTATTGTTATGCTTAAAATATTTACTTTCGTTTTTGTCGCCGCAACCCAACTACGTCTAATTTTACCATAACAACCGTCACACGAAAATGAGTCTATACTTCTATGCTTTCTATGCATGCATATTGTTCGTTACTAACGTAATGTCGTTCACTAAGCCTTCCCGAATATTCGCATTCGAATTTACAGAATCTCTCAAGATCTTCCAGAAAAAAGCTTATCCTCGATTTTCTTCCAATAAGCTATCCCACTGGAGCGCTCGGAACGCTCGAAGTTTCAACTCTTATTGAAAACTTTTTTTTTCATTTTTCAGGCGCGCTTCCATCGCCCTCCTGTGTCATACTGATCAGTTTCGTATTGTTTCATCATAACTCATCCTCCAGAAGGCTCTTTTTAAACTTCCACACATCCCACTAAAACTTGGACTTCTTAAGTTGCCCATCAATAAAAAAAGGAAACTAAAGCGTCATAAAAAGAGAACATATCGTATTTGTCATGCCTAGTCAATATTTTAATCAACACGTAAATTCTGTCAAGTGTGAGCCTCACTCGTCGACTGGAAATATGTAAAGCGCAAACTTGCACTGGTTCTTTGATTGTTCGCCACATCTTGAATACAAAATATGGTGTCATTTGTTTTAAATATTTTGCGTTACTATCATATTGCTCCATTTTGTATGGACCTATGCAGTCGCTTCGTAAGCGCAATTGAAGTCACCCAACAGTACAACTTTCTTTCACATTCTAAGTAAGGCAGAATACTCTCAAGAAACAATTTTCTACTATTAGTATTATTCGGCACATACACGTTAATAATTCTATACTTTACATTACTTACGTTACAGTCACAGATACAGTATATCATAACTATCTGATAAAACGCTCCCACTCTTGTATTTCCCGATTTTACTAAAGAAATATAAACTTGCTTTGCTCATTCTGGTAAACCCAGAGAGCACAAAATATGTCTTTCGTGCATTATCGTCGCGTTATAATTTGCTATGCTTGGTTACGGGAAGCTATGGGTGGATTCAGACGCGCTGCACACAAAACACACACCTGTGTTCTCCGGGTTCATCAGATGTCAAGGCAAGTTTAAACTTTTTCAGGAGTGCAGGTTCGGGAATTTTAATGAGAAGTCTTTCATGGGCTCTGCTTTTTTGTGGGTGCGTGTAGGTCCATAATTATTTGTGCCCTTGGTTTGCATAAAACTCTTGTCGTAACTGAAGTAATAGCGAGGGAGGAGGGTTATCGTGCTCTGACGGTATCTATTGACTGTTGTCGAAGTTGTGATGTCACATGCCGCTGCACTGTCCCGTGATACTTCGTGATCGGGGTTTAGTGTTTTCGGGTTTTGTTCTGGAATTCGGGGTTGTTTTTTCCGAATTATTTTTTCACAAATCAAGGTGTTTTATTGTATAAATTTGTAGAATCACACTATAAATCAGGGATCATCGTCGCTTTTGTTGTGGAATGTATGATACTGGCATAATGTTTCCCAACCTCCACAAAACAAACGCGTAACCCAAATACTTGGAAAACGTCGTCTGCACCGATCAAGAGAAGGACAGGAAATAAGATATAGAGTTCTGAAGATAAGAAGCAGCCTTACAGACGTTCATTTTAGGGGCTGCATTCTGAGTGAACATAAAATAAATTTCTAGATAAAATGTTTCTTCCTAGTGAAGATGAGTTTTTTTTTTTTTTTAATGCCAGCTTCAATTTGGGGTTTTGCGGTTTTCCCCGATTTAGACAAAACCTGTCTTGCGGGATAACTTTAGGGTTCATTGGTATTTATCGATAACACGGAATGCGTTATCGATATAAGATCATTCCCTCGTGATGTCGTGAGTTCACGAGGGAATGTATGCTTCGTTATTTGGGAGCCCAGTTTCGCGTGCCGACGTTCGCTCGCGGACTAGATATGCTGGACTATGTATCACAGACCGCCCATGGTCGCCTGTAAACGAAGAACGCTAACTATGAGTAGCAACTTAGTAGCATACTATATCATGCTACTAAGTTTGACTCGTAATCGAGCGTCACTTGCGGACTAAGTATGACTCGTCGCCCAACGGTCACCTGCAGACTAATTATGCATGACTAAGTATGCTCTATTGAAAAATCATTTGTGGGGCCAACCAGGATTTTTCAAAGGTCTTGACCTCCTCAGCAATTTTTGAGAGGTATGAAATGTCCGTCAATGTTTCTCATAGATGCTTGAAGTGCCCTTCAATGAGTATTTGAGTGGTGTGAGAGGCCCATCATATCTTTTTCATGACACCTGTGGGGTCTGTCGCAATCTTCTTCAGAAAAGCACGTGACCTATGAAAATAGTTTTAACTGGTTTGTGGGAATAATGACGAGACCTTTCGGGATATATGCGTCGGGGAAGCAGCTTGGTCATTTTGAATTGGGCGGACGCAATGAACGGTTGCCCAGTGTCAGCTTCCGGTCCCACGCGTGGGATCTGATTACCAAAAGCAGCTAAATGTGCGCATAAAGAAGACGGTATTTCAGTGCCTTTTTCTTGCGCCTCTTCGTACGCCCGGCTTCGGAAGACCGTTCAGCGCGCGATAACAACACCGGAGATGCCACCGCGTCGGCACAACTGACGACACCGTGACCGCGCTTGGGACTATCGTGAACGACGGCCGATGTTGGTTTTGCATTCAAGGTTTTCACTGAATGTGTTGTAGACAGCGTGCGTGTGTCTGTACATGTGTGTGTGGTGCACTTGGTTGGTTTTTGGAGTTAAGCTATCGTACATCGCAGGAATTTACCAAGCGGCTTTGTGAGTACAGTGCAAGATGTTTCTGGCGACAGAGAACTCGGTTGCCACTATTTGGTGCGATTACATTTTTCTATAGCTGCTTGCGCTCGCATCTGAGTACACGTTGGTACTTATCGTCTTAATGCGTTTCAAAATCCAAGTAAAACTCAGTCTAAATTATACTTTCAATCATGCTTCAAACAATTGCATTTTTGGTGTGCGTCATTTTGGCTTCTAAAGTGTTGCAAGGCTGGGTGGATCTGAAAGGCTGAAGGGTCTGAAGGGCTGAAGCGGTTTGGAATGCTGAAGGGTTTGAGTAGTCTGAGGAGTGTGATGGGCAGAAAGGGTTTGAATGGCTGAGAAAGTCCCATAACACATCAGGGCTGAAGAGTATTTCTAATAGGGTGACTCGTCGCCAACCGTCGCCTGCGGGCTATAGTGCTGCTGAACTTAGTATGACTCGCTGCCGACGGTCGCCTGCGGATTAGGTATAGATTACTAAGCATGACCCGTCGCCTAAAGTTACCTGCGGACTATAGTACGCTGCACTAAGTATAAGTCGCCGCCGACGGTCGCCTGTTGACTAAGTATGACTCGCCGCCGACGGTCGGTTGGGAAATAAATATGCATTACTAATTATGGCTCGCCGTCTCCCGTCGCCTGCGGGCCATAGTACGCTGAATTAAGTATAGCCCGCCGCCGACGGTCGAATGTGGACCAAGTATGCATGCGTAAGTATGACTGGCCGCCGAACGTTGCCGGCGAATTGTAGTAGGCTAGACTCGCCGACGACGATCGTCTGTGGACTAAGTTTGTACGACTAAAGGCCCAACCACGTAGGGCGGATTTTCGACGTAGTTACTGGCGGTTCGGTGCACGTAATCCCGACGCATAGCGGGCGTCGGGACGAGTGCTTCCTCGACGGCTCAAGGTTGGCGTAAATACGCGCATATCCGGCTATCCGACTGAGACAAATCTCCGTGCTTCGGCGTATTTCGGCGTGGCGTATCCGGAGGCATATGGCGCGGTGCCAGCCAATAAGCTCGCCAGTTGACAACCGGAAGTTGCTAATCAAACGGCTTGTCTAGCTTTGCGGCCGGCTTGCTGGCTTGACCCAGCCGCTGAAATGGGCGCTCGCTTGTCGTGTTCAATGGTTTGTAGGCGAACTGTGCCAAATCGCTATAACTATTTCAAACAAGCAACGACGATGAGACAGAAGAGAATATCTTATGTGGCGGGCGATGTGAAAAAATTATAAAAGGAAGGGGTTTGAGCAGAGATCGCGATCCTCCTCCGGCTGGGACTCGTTGAGAACGTGGTTATTGCAGGAACATTCTTGAGACAAGCGTTAGCAAACTAGGAATTCGTGGTTTATTAACATTTAGCTATTTTTGTCCCTTTGCGGAAAGCAATAATATAGCAGCTTATCTAAAGTTTACCATGTTTCATGAAAAGCGCGAGTCGGGCCACACTGCACGAAAGGCCGAGAAGACGTCGGCGCAAATCGCCGTGCATGGTTTGGCTACCTTCCCTCTTCTCTTTGTGTAAAAATCGCCCGCCAAATGCCGGTATTACGCCCGCTGTTGAGAATGGTGAGAATACGTGCTATGTGGGTCGGCTTTAAGTAAGACTTGCCGCGAACAGTCGCTCGCCGGACTATGGTACGCTGGAGTGAGTATGCCTCGCCACCGACGTTCGCCTGCGTGACTATGTACGCTAGACCTAAGTATGAATCGCCGGCAACCGTCACACTGCGAACTATAGCATGTTGTACTTAAGCATGACTTCCCGCTGACGGTCGCTTTCGGACTACAGTTATAGCTGAACTAGGTATGATTGATCACCGACGGTCGCCTCTACATTATGTATACCGGACTAAGTATGACTTGACAAAGATTGTCACTTGCGGGTTGATTATGACTCGCCGTCGCCGGTCCCTCAAGGACTACGTATGGTGGACTAAATATGTGTGACTCGGGGTGTGGTAGACCGGCCAATGCATCCTGATGCGCATGCCACGAACTCCCGGGCCGGCGGGGATGCAGCGCCGTCTTTTAGTGACTAGATCACTTGCAAAGAGGGCCCTCCGTTTCCCTTCTAGTGACTTAAATGTCACTGCCCAGACGTTGTTCGCCTGGTACACCCCCAAAGCGACAACCTCGGAGAACAGTGCCAGATGACGTAGTGCGTCTCGGAAGTCTACTATACGGTACGGGCAACCACGAATATCGGTGTGCAGAAGAAAAGAAACGGTGTTAAGCAACGCAGGTTTATTTGTCAAAACCGGCCGAATGATCAAATAATCCCTCTGATACATTTTCATTCCTGGTACCATGACCCGGTGGGCTGCTCAAGCGGTTCCTACTGAGCTCGGCGTCCCACGCCCTTTTACGGAGGTCGCCGGAAATGAACTGGAAGGCACCGAGGTCGCCTTCCTGATGGACACGTCGTTGTCCTTTCGTTATCCTGTCGTTGGTGCTATTTTCAAAGGCACGCTACGGAGATTACGGCGACGAACCCGCGTCGAGTACGTCACTGTTCAGGGCATCACTGTGGGGACAGCTTCCGGTGTTCGTTCTGTGGCTCTTTCGCAATCACCAAAAAAATGTGGCAATTTATCCATAAACATTTCGATCCCTTCTTTCTTTTTTCCCATATTTCCTAAATTTATTCCTAAATATTTAACTAGTAATTATTACTGCCTAGCATACACTTAAAACAGGGCCTATAAATATTGCCTAATAGGTTTCGGATTACTCGTGCTATTTACAGACATTTGGCATACTCTCCAATATCATAATGCCGCATAGTAAAGTTTTCTTTACATCCCGCATGAAAGAGGGTCTATTTGACTGTATTATTTTGAGCCTTAGATTCTTCTTTCGTTGCACCAAGCAGCTTAGCACTTGTGTGTCTAAAACGTAGACACAGATGTTAACGCAGTTTTATAATTATGTAAAACAAGTAGATATTTACACAAAAAAAACCGAGCTCCTGAGGGACAAACCAAGAAACATGAGTGAATACGACGCGGTGGCATCGACTGAGACCGCTCACTTGGACAGGAAGTACAGCTGGATGACCTTCCAGGCTCTCTCTTCCGGCAAGTGACTGAGAACTACCGCGTTCCTTCACGGAGACCCCAAGGCAATACTTTACAAGATAGGCGACTTTGGGAACTTCCTAAACGCCGCTATTTAAATGATAAACGTGGCGGCACTTGGCGCATTCTATCTCAACCACATGTGGGTGTGCACGCGACACCATGTGTCCTAGTGCAAGTGTCTCGACTTCCCTCGGAAAGTTATCTTTCAAAGAGAGGGAGTGCGTGATCGTCTACCCCAATGTGACGGAGGCATCACTTCGATTCCAGTGGATGGCAACCTACGTGAACTACGAGGAGGTGAGCGGCGCCTTCAGCCCTTCGGCAGGCGTAGAGAAGATCCCTTGGGATGTATGGTGGGTGCCGGGTAGAGATTACGAGATCGAGACTTCGTCCAGGGTAACGACGCTCATTTTTCTACGATGGAGGCGCTTGTCGCACTAGGCGGCCCTCACCTGCTTATCGGTTCTTGTCTTTGTGGCAGCTTGACCGCCTCTGTGTTTCCGCTGTTAGCAGCTGGAACACAAGGGCTGTCAATGTAAGACACCCTGGAACCGGGAGTACCGTGAGGTTGGACATGCAGAAGAGGATTCCGTCCCAACCTACGCGAATAAGATGAAAGGACCCATGAGCGCAACGGAAAACGTACCGATGATGGACCACGAGGGAATGGAGGCAACAACGGAGACGACATTACCATGGTGTCAGCCGCGGCGGCGGAGAAAACGCCGACCACGGACGGCACGCAAACCAGTGTCGCGACTATGGTCGGTGGACGGACGCCGCACAAGAAAACACAAATCAAGAGGCTGCTAATTTGAAAAAACAAAATGATAAGTCGACAGCTGATTTTTCGGTGGAGTCGGCTGCTGCAGTAGGAGCTGCGAAACAACCAATTCGTCAGCGAAGGTAGATGGGCTCTCCTCGCCTGGATCCCAATATAGATTATTCAGAAAACATTTAAAGGAAACGAGATAGTCCACCAGACAAAACTCGAGACGGCAGAGTTCTAATGAAAAATTAGCAGCTCCATCGTCTCCCTCCCCCTCCCCACCTCAAGCTGTCTCTCCACTCTCCTCGGTGAGGATTGTTTGAAGGCCGCCCTGGTTCGCGTGGTGCTATGTGGACATACTCGTGTCAATGAAAGCATCGAAAGCATGACCGGACTGCCTTCCCAAATCTGCGTTCCGTGAACTTAATTCTTTCCCGACCACGGGAAAAGTAGCAGTTTTCAAAAGATCCGTACAAACGTGTTTACTTTCATAGTTAATTCGCGTATGAATTAATATGACACATGAAAATGTGGCCAATTAGGCGGCCTTTCAAATTAAACTGAGGTTGGTATAATCTGGGAAAAAACATTTTAAAATGTTATTGTTTGAAAATACAATGTACGTGTGGAAGGCGTATAAACGCCGACACTTCTATAGCTATTCAAATTAAAAGACAAATAAAAGACATTGAGAATATACAAATTTTGCCCCACATCCACGGCTATTACTTCTGGAAGTTAGTGTACTGTAACTGGCGTTGTCTATTTCTGGTACGTCGAATAGTTAGTTCCCGTAACACGTGAGCTCTTCAACGAAGGAATGCTTATACTGGAGAAACACAGATAGTGCACTTCACATTACAAGCAGAATGCTTTCTTTGTGTTCTACCTTAGTTTTATCATAGCCTCGATTGCAGTTCCTCCATATATAGCATTTTGGTATTCCTTCTTGAGAATATAAAAAGTGCACGCTGGCTCAGGACAGCATTGAAAACTATAGTGATGCTCACCGACAACCATCTGTTAAGCGACGCCTATAACATAATTTAAAGTGACCCCGGAGCTCTTGAGGTTTAACCATATGGCACAATACAGTTGAATTATGTAAATAATGCCATCTCTGTTACGAAGACTGATGCAAGTAGTTAGCCGTGTTGGAAAAGTGCGACCGCTGTTCCCAAGACTATTTTTGGCAGTTCACCAGCTTGCGATACAGCTGAAACCAACGTTGAATTTGAAACTACATTTCGTTAGGCTCTCCAGAAGATAGTGGAACATTATTCCCGCACTAAACTTAATTTCTTGACGGCGCTTGGAAACAGTCGATCACCGGTGATTGATGGCCTATGGGCGCTGTCAGGACAGAGTTAAACACCACAGCACTGGACAGTATTTTTTTCGCCCGGTACCTAGACGAGCAGTTCGAGTCGTGAGTCACATTACCTTTTTGCGTTGGTGTGAAATTGAGTTAACGGGATAGGACTCATGATCCCCTAACTTATGGAGACGTAGCTGGCCTTTTCAGAACTAAAAAATGCACATCTTTTTTTCTGTCTTTAATTCGCGGTGTGATTATATTAAGGGAGATGGCCTGCCCGTGTGGTCCTTGTTCTCTCGTTTTGGCCTTTCATTTGATGTTGTGAGGCTTTCTGATACATGTTATATGAGGGATTAGGAAATTTTAAAAATGCCTGGCTACAATACCCATTGCCTGAACGGCTGTGGGAAAAAGGGAAGAGGTGTATTAATGGCGACAGGTAATACCTTGCACTTCGTTTTAGTTCAAGAGTTTAAAACAAAAAACTGAGCATTTTGAAGACGATTAATTGTCACTTTTAAATGCCTGTTTTATCACCATTGCCTTGTACACACGCATTCAAAATGGTTCCACAACTCGACTTTTTTATTAAAAATATAGATATTGAGGAAATGTTTCTTGGAGTGATTGCCGCTGACGTCAGTGATTACCTGCGAACATTCCGGATAACAAATTGGGATACTGTTTCAAAATCCCGCAAGAAAACGCACACCGTTACTTTTGAAGGCATAAGGCGTCGTATATTAGATATTACTTTCATGTGGCAAGAGCTACATAGGCCACTCGGGCAGATTCCTCAATATTCCACTCCGTGAGCATGATCACCCCTTGAACAGTAGGGACATCTCCCCAATCCATTCTAGGAAGTTCACATGCAGACCACTATTCGGCGCGACAAACATATTGGAAAGGACTATCGACAAATTGATCATCGAGGTGCTGGTGGCCTTCCACATCCTCTATGAAGACAGGAACTGTATAAGTGTAGAATCCGTGAAGTTGTCAAACAAGAGAAGAAAATACCTTCAAGAGAAATGAAGGGCCCGCACCACACCAGCCTAGATGAACGTGCCACTATCGTTCACAGGGCTGGTGGTAGGTGAAGGTGTCCGCGGTGGATCATACTGTCGTCTTCTCTTTCTTTCTTTCCCGTCAGCTAACATAGTGTTGTGAGTGGCGCTATTTTCTGTCCTGTTCTTTTTTCTCTAGTTTGTGCGCTAAATACCTCAATCGGTTAGACTACCAACAAGCCCAAATGTCAACTTTACTACGGTCCAAGTGCATTTTGGCCCCACGAGCGGCGGTCCACCGCACACGAAGGGCCGTCGCAGCGTATGCGTGGGGTTCTTGGGATCGAGGCGCTGGACAAAGCGGTCAATTAATGTCTGCGTGTTGCTGAACCAGCGCGTTGTGTCATTCTCTGCGACGGGTAGTAGCAAGGGAATTCCTACAAACTGACTTAGACATTCCGTCAAATTCAATGAAGAAGCAAGTAGCACTTGATTGGGTTTATGGGATGGGACAATCTCATGTTTCTCACTCCCGTAAGAGGGCAACTGTAGAAGGGAGGAAGGAGGAGGCGATGGGAAGTGTCGGCGTTGCCACGTGACGTGAGGTGTATAGCTCATTTGAAAAAAATGTCACATGGCCTTTATTTTTCCACTAGATTTACCAGGGAAACATGCGTCCTGTAGGTCGTGGCGCCAATTGTATCTATTACAAATTTAGCATGAAATACATTTGCGTCTATATATCTCGCATTATGAGGCTTCCGCTAAAAATAACTTATGTTTTTAAACAAGTTAATCATTTCTACAGGGGTAAGATGGGCATATCATAGCCCTTGGTTTTCAGGTGTCAGTTTTGCGCGAAGCGTCATAATTGCGTGGTTTGTGCCACCCGCTCTCTTTCAAGAAGGTGAATATTCAGGCACATCCTCACCACATAAGAACAATTGGCACACAAACATGCTTTACTTTAGATGCGAGTACATTCATCAATATGCGCACTTCATGGTTTTGTGGCGTAGTACTCAGAGAGTCAATGTCGATTTCACTAACCTTTAACATCCGTAGAAACATCTGGACCATTTTTGTTCGCGAGCTCCAACCTGTTGGAAATTGAATTGAATTAAAGGGTGAGTTTTATGAATGAAATTATATAAACGTCCCTGTTGTACGAATGAAATAGTCATTATTCAAGAATACAGTTGAATCAAATAATACTGTATTACCTACTCAGTGCAATGTGTTTCCACAGTAGCTGCATGGCGCAATTTCGACTAATTTTTTAGTTATGGTTTTTTAAGCTTGGTTAGCAACATTTTTTATTCTCGGTTTACAGGAACGCCATGCTCTCTACATTCAAACCAGAAAACAATTAGTATTTTTACGTTATTTCTTTCCAACATAAAAAATATATTTCCTGATACAGAAAGAAATTGCCACCCGGATTATTGAAAAAAATAGTCAAAGTGTGAGCTAGCTGAGTGGAGCAGAATAGGAGCGGACTAACTAGGTAGGTAAGATCTTATTGGTAAATAAATAGTTAAAAGAATTTTAGGGTTTATAAATAAGGAAAGTAATGAGTAGAGTTCCGTGTTTTGGGTGAACGCAGATAAAATCAAAACAAAAAAATGAGCCACCGAGACGGTTTCAACAAAATGAATCAATGGAAAACAAGCGAGATGTCCTTGAATAAGAATGACCCCAAGTTCATGGGAAGGAAACATTGATCTACAGTTTTGGCTTGGTGTAAACCCAAAACAGGGCGCCACTAAACTCTCCCTGGGCTGCTTGTTTCTTGGGGAAGCACGACTCTTGTAGATTTTCTTTCTCTTATCGCTGCCAGGACGTTTTGGAAGCCTTCGAGTTACATGCATATTTTCTAGCGGTCCATGAATCCCATTCATTAAACTTGTTTTTTTAACCTAAGCTGCGATAAGTGGCGATTTTTGTGCGACACCAAATATTGACACCAAAAAACACCGAATATATAAAAAGATATCCCCCCTCTCCAAGCAGAAAAGAACACCCCGAATTTTGAAGACAATTGAAGAACCCAGAACATTGTACACTAGTAATAGAGAATCGTTGTAAATTCGAGCACATGGGGCTCTAAGGAAGTTTATTTACACGACAAGATCCAGCATGGTAATTGGCATTAACATAAATCTGAAGCATTAGTAATAATTCTTCCAGGAGCCAATCCTGCCGAGACAAGCCGTTAGACACAAGGTTGGCAACGGGCGTTGCGGTTTCACGCGAGCCGAGTTTTGACCGTGTTGAGAAGCTGCACTCTCGTGGGTCACTACTGAAATTGCTCGGCGTGTTTGGCCAATGGTTAGTCTTGATGTGCAATCACGAAGATACTTCGCCTCTTTATTTTTTTCTGTGTGGCTTTTAGTTGGTACAATTTAGATTCTGCGACAGCGAGGTATAACAAAAGAAACGAAAACCAAAGAAACATCATATTTCCACTAATACTTCATGAGGAGGGCAGTTCCAACCTTGCTCTTAGCGCGACAAAAACTCCCCCTCCACCTTTTTTTTTTTGGGCAGTATACTCTTTTGATTGGCGCTTTTTTAAGCTAGTTTATATTTAGGTCTCCTGTGCACACTTTACGTGACCCCGGACAATATGAGGTGCAATATTGAATTTGGCCTTCGGTTGGGAATGCGATTTCATAACCTTAGTCTTTCTTTGGATACGGGTGAAGCATTGGGACTTGTAACTAAAGTTGGTCACCATTTTTTTATCTCGGACAATACCTACACTTTAAAATCCGACAGGCACAATACAGATTTATTACAGGATGTTCATGCTCATATTTATAACAAGAGAACTTCGCTCACGACCGAGTCTACGGTTAAATCCGTGGATGATTTTTTTTATAAATCCTTCTAATATATAGGGACGACTCGCACCAATAAAATTATACGGACAAATGGATATTTTCCTTACTCGTCAAAACTATTTTAGCGTTTAAAATCGTAAATTCGCAGGTTTACGAGGAAGCTGCTTCTTTAATTTATTTACTTTTCAAATTATAACACTTGTTACAAAATTTGCCACCCAGCTAATTGCATCCAGTTTAGGACGTATGGATTGTGTATAGTGAACCAGAAGCAAGCAAAATAAACGATTAATCCCCAAAACACTTATCATGCGTTCGGACTTGCTATGTGCACCATCACTACGATTAGTTATATCTCCCCCGCCAGCAAAGAAAATATATCCTG
This sequence comes from Ixodes ricinus, assembly GCA_037355805.1. NCBI lineage: Eukaryota > Metazoa > Arthropoda > Arachnida > Ixodida > Ixodidae > Ixodes > Ixodes ricinus. Next base: position 6,633 of record JAZHYW010011115.1, on the reverse strand, counting down.
GCTAAATATTTCTATTTGACCTCTATATTTATGGGAGCTCAAAGAATTGCTTGAAAGTTTGTGCTTCGAAGTGCAGCTTCAGTTTGAACATGTAAAAAATTACCAGTAGTCCAATCTAACCTGATAAAACGTTACAATCTATCGACCTGTCACAGTCTCCGAGTATTCAAAATGGTAATTTATATGAATGCTGTCTAATATTTTTTATATTCGCCGCCTGATATTTTGTTGTGTGCTTATCTCTAAAAAAACATTTCTTGTCAAAGTAAGTAAGCGTCTAAACGTATTCGCTTATTTCTTAATGTTTGAATTTTGTTGTGCTTTAACGACACTAAAATATTATTAGTTGCAAGGTGATTATTCATTGTCACGCTTGCGGCAAAAATAATCAGACCATAAAATAAGCCAAATCAGAGGCTAATTAATAAATTAACACCCATTGCTTATTTTATTCTGCACTTCTTTTCAATTATATACGTTCTTTCTTTCATTCACAATAGTATATTTATCTAGTTTTGCTACGAAAAACCTTGTCAGACTATAATTTGCTTTGGCCAACACATGCTCTGTTAGAATCATAAATAGGTATTTTATATTTCGTACAATTGAATTATAAAAAGTAATTCAAATCAAGTAAAGTATAGCTCTGGTATAATGTTAGGCTTAGCAGATTCGACACAGCGCTCAAGAAACGAAGACGATATAGATGGGGGTACATAAGACAAACGCTTACTGTTAACTGAAGTTTTCTTTTTTTGTGATTGATTTAGAAGTAAAGCAACAGCATTCCACACCATCATGGCCAATTCAGCACGCGTCTAGATAAAATATCTCTTTGCTATGTAGAAGGACCGATGTCTGGCTTACCCATTGCCCAGTCCCTTCTTTTTTGATCATGTAGGCCTCTAAAATTTCCCTAGTCATCTGATCTTCCTCTTCCAGCAATTCGTGACGTGATGAAAGTTGGGCTGGCATCCACGATGTGCACAATAAAGCAGCTTCATTTGCCGCTTTATTCCACAGTTTGTGAATGCCAGCCCAATTTTCATCACATCACGATTGCTGGAAGAGGGGAGATTAGATGACTAGGGAAATGTTAGAGGCTCACACAATCTAAAAGATGGGACTAAGCAATGTGTAAGCCAAACATCGGCGCTTCTACATAGCAAAGAGATCTGTTACCTGGACTCGTGCTGGAATTGGTCATGATAGTGTGGAATGCTGTTCTTTACTTCGGTGTTTATTTACAAAAAAATTCAGTTTAAGTAAGTGCTTGTCCTATGTAACCCATTGACATCGTCTCGTTTCTGATGCGCTGTGTCGAATCTACTAAGCATGACCCAACTATCGCATCGCCACCCTAATTCATATTAAATGTTCGTATATGTTTCTTTAATATATTCATATATTTTACTAGTTTTCTTACCCTGTGACGAGCAACGCTGCGTCGCAGATGGAGTGCCTGTATTTTTTAGCAAACTCGGGTAATGTTTTGTCAGCTGAGGTATAGAATTTAAATGGATTATTGGGGTCGCCTTGATCCGGAACTAGAATATGTCGCAGAAAATCTTTCCCCTAAAAATAATAAAAGGCGCAATCAGATTTCACTAAGACTGTTTTGAAATTGAAGAATATATGTCATCAAATGAAACCTACCGGGTCCTTAGTTATATTTACGATGAGCAGTTGTACTTTTGGGTGGCTTGCGTTTGAATATCTGACGTTCGCCTTAAACAAAAAGACAGGTTTAATTATTTAATTTTATTTATCAAATATTTTTTACGAATGCAACAAATACAGCAGTTAGCTAACAATCAAAGGCATTGCGGTCTAAATAAGGTGATTGCTTTGTATCCTCTTTCAGCCTTTATAAACATTACTTTATAGCGACTCCACTTCAGTTGATGCTTTTTTAGTTTCTTCCGTTTGTAAGTCAAAGTGTCGCTGTTGGCGACGCATCCCACTGCCGCCGTGAGAAGGCTGGTGTTCGAACCCTCACTCGGTTCTGTCTTCATTACATAACCTTTGCATTCTAGGAAAGTCATAGAATATTCTCGGCCGACATCTTGTGCTCTTCAGAACCTTCCCGGACTTAGCCGCATTCTTAAAAGCAGCGGAAACGCGATCCTTCGGAACAGTCGCCATTCCGTGAGCCGTCGCAAGATGTACGGTGCCCCAGTTTGTTTTAATTCAAGGCACAAGTACTCAACATACTATGTTTATTTTTACTATTGAATTAATCTGGCTCATTTTATCAGCTGACGACACTAACGACAAGAGGGACTGCTGCTATACGCTGTGAATGATGGCTGCGGGAAATAGTTACTGTAATGGTACACTTCCAGGCCTTTTTGCGAGTCGTATCAGCGATGTGCGCAATTTAATCGGACTCTCTAAATGTTAGCAATTTTACATTCATTTTTATATTCTGTTTTTTCAGTACCCCCCCCCCCCCCCCACCCACTAAAAATAAATAGGTCGATCTTTCGCTTTCATTTGATGCTCATATAGCACGTTTCTAAAATCGCAACAGAACAGCTGATTTACATTTAAACACTTGTTTAAAGGGATGCTGAACCGGAATCTGGATTCCACGAAACACGCGGCAAAAGCGTGCAACGAGATGCTACAAACACCAAAACATCACTCATACAGCGATATCTCAAACAGATGACCGGATTTTTCAAGAAAAGGAGCGCATTTGACAGTAAAGAAATGTTCACGTCATGTCTTTGAGGAGGAGGGAACGGCCTCGCGTCTTCCCGCTTCGCCGCCTTGAGGGAGCGAAGCAAAGAGAGGAGGAAACTAGGTATCTTCACGTCACGCGCCTCGTCGGCCTTGTTCAATCTGGACCTCTTTTCCCCAAATACACGTCCATTCTGAGATAACGTCTCACGAGCAGTGTTGTAGGGATTGTAGCGTCCTGCCTACGTCTCCTGCATTGTTTTTCTGAAAATCCGAATTTCGGTTCACCATCCCTTGAATCGATTTTAATTGTTGTGACCCGTAGTCTCAAGATCGTGCAATTATTTAAAATTCATAAAGGTAAAAGATCATATTTCGTGAGCGGAGCATTTGCAGTCCGATAGCAAGTAGTTTCAAGTAATGTCATTATTCTGGATTCAACGGCGTAAAGAAAATAAGAAATGATTGTTCTACTAATTCTCAGCGCTGATAAATATAGAGTTGTTCTGTCGAAACGCTAGCGACTCTTAAGCTCACTCTGCGTCAGCTTCATTTCGGGATGACCGAGCGGATGAAATACAAAATAAAATTAAATAACTGATTCGTTGCTCTAGCACGAGTTAAACAATATAGCGAAAATAAAACTACAAAAAAGGAACAGGTGATTGCACACGGTGATCAGGTGTTGAAAGAGCCGCTGTTGTGGTTTTCTGAGACTTGCAGATGAAAGTTCGTGTTTCTTTAACAACCCACTCAAGATATGGGACCACATCTATCGCAAAATGTTTTAGCAGATGATGCAAAGTGCAAGTTAGTAGCCTATTATAAAAAGCACCCAGGTTTAACCTAATACAAGTGGTAAAACGCATAAAAAATGTTTGAATCATGTTATTAAAAAAATATATCCTAATTTACATTTGATTCCATTTGTATAACTTTATCTTAATTCATTACAAGAAAATTCCACTTCGCACTCAAGCAACTAAATGTGTGAGGCGTGGAATTAAGCATAATTATTACATGACAAAGTATCAGCGTGTAACTTAAAACGACCAAAAGCAGTTCCTTTAAAGGACACATGCAAGGGAAAAAACATTTTTTCAAAACAGCCTTGATGGAGAAAGTATGTTATAAAACGAATTTACGAAGACGAAAGAAAATTTTAGAGCTATATTTACGGCGCGAAATGAATTTGTAGTTGGCGCCGGCGGGAGCCGCCGCTGGTGACGTGGTAGACCTGTGCGTCGCCGCCGCCGTTGATCGTTGATTTGCTTCAAAATTGGCTCAACACACCATTAGACATGGCTCTACGAGTTCCCCAAGTATTGTGTGAAAGAAAAAAGATTCGCGAAGTTATTGAATTTTCGAATTTCTGTTTTCATCGTGTTTCTCAAAGTGGGAGTCCCTACTGGCAACATTGAAGTGTGACGACATATGTGGTACAAAGGGGCAGTAAGCCATGTTCCCAACTGATTACAAGACGTTTGATGCTGGGAAAAGAATGTTTGGTAACTGATTCACTGAGAAGCACGCAAAAAACACTTGACATACTCTGTTTAAGACTACATGCACGACCTGAAAGTCTGTACCATATGGGATGTCACACCACTGAAGAGCGCGCGAAAATTTGAATGCTGGTTTTGGCATCAACTCATTTACAGTTTTCTCAATTGCTATTTTGTATTTGGAGAAAATAAATAGCATACCGTGACGACTGAAGCCCGGGTAGTCAGAAAATGCAATTTGTTTAGGTAGCTCAAAAAACGGCTGGAGCACCCTTTTCAACGCGTTTCTCCACGCCACCGTCGCCGCCGCCGCACAAGTTCGTCTGCTTTCAGGGCGCCGCCGCCGTCATCTGACCGGCGCACAGGTCTATCACGTCTCGCTTGCGCTTTTTCAAAATCTTCATTTGGGCTCTAAAAGTTACTTGTTAATCTTTGTTTTTTGTTGCACTTCAAACGAACATGAATAAGTAACTTTTCGAAATTATAGGAAGCTTCCGAAAGAGCGCAAGTACCACGTGACAAATAGGGGCCAGTCACGCGATCAATATGGGCCACTTTTCCGCGGCGCCCGTGGGCGCCAACTACAAATTCGTATAGCGCCGTAAATATAGCTCTAAAAATTTTTATTTTTTGTCGTAAATTCGTTTTATGACTTTCTTTTCCCCAACCCGGCTGTTTAAGAAAAAAGATTTTTTCCTTTGCATGTGTTCTTTAAGATTGTCATGTTTGGCTATAAACGGTAGCAATAAGGAAAACTTTTCACACGATTCTATTGATTCTCGTTCTTTGAACACCTATTTACATCAATTATTATTCTGAATAGTGTCACTAAAATATCTTTCGCAGGAAAAAGCTTGCATTTTTGAGTAATAAAGAATGAAAAAAGAGTTCTGAAAAACAAACTAAAAATATTCGAAGTAACTTCAACTGACGTAAAGGAATCTCCACAAGAGACGACTAATAATCGATTTGTAGCTCAGCTCCTCCTTAGACTTGGTTTTTTGGCTTTTGTTCATGTGGCATCTCACTTTTTTTGTTTTCTGTGGCATGTAGTAGACTGACGCACGGCTTCCTCTATACGGTGTTAATCGCCGGTGAGGTTCAATTTCAATGTGCCCCAGGATGTCATTCATGCCTCCGTTTCTATTATTGGAATGGCAGACGGCGTCATAATGGCCAATCTCGAATCGGTATGCTTATCTAACTCACCATTAGGATCTCTTTGACAGATCCAACCATTTTACTTAATGCGCTCATTGGCCATTCGTTGTTTTTTGCAAGAATTTTATTATGAGTTTGTCTGAACAAAATTCAATGTACACAACATTAACCTTGTTGAAAAAAGTATTACAATGTCCCACATATGCCTGTAGCTCCCTTGGCGTATGGCTTGAGCTCGGTTGAAACCAAACCAAATAGTTGCCCCAGTGTTGCTCAGCCCGTGCATTCAATGGTTGTTTGTGCAGCTACAGTGGTACATAATAAGCTAGTGTATCCTATGTTATCTGTGACAGCAACGCCATAGCCGTTTTAAAGACGGTCAGGCTGCGTATCAGTCCATTTTCTTTTGACGTCCGAGCCAAGACATAAATATAAAAGTAACATAAATGTTCGTAAATATTTGTCAATATTATCAACTGCAAATATTACAAGGAAAATGAAAATTTTACTGCTGTAAAATTTATTAAATATTGTGTTATCTGTGAGAGCGAAGCACCTGATTTAGTTGGGATAGTGCCAGCTTAAACTTGGAAGACAGAAAACGTAAAAAACTGAGATAGAAGAAAGAGACAGAGATAGAGATACTGCTTGACTGCCAACTCTGGTATTGGTGTATCGCCCTCTTCTTGAACTATCTGCTTCTTTTTTTCTTCTCATTCTGAGAGCCCCATTCAATCCCGTACAAACCAAGTATGAAATTAAATTAAATAGGAGCCACATGAATTCCACATACAATCACAGTGTGAGAAACTCACACTTCAGCAGAAAGTGACACACCGGAAACACCATTTTCTCCATAATTGGTGGGCTTCAACTGGACGGGACACACTGCAAATACTGTTTTTTCTAATGTGGTGAGCTTGAAGAACGCACGCTGACGCATGCTTCTTTCTTTCCTTCGAGAGCCAAAAGCTTCAACTTGTCGTGCATACGTTGTTTTTCTTTGCGAGTATGGTGAAGTTGTTCCCAAGTGCACTGCATTTTCATATGCGGCAATGAGCTGGTAGATGGCCCTCTGCAGTTCCCTTGAAATATGCTGTATGCTCACGTACTCTACCTTTAATACACCTGCCAGTCTGGCCTATGTACCCTTCGCCACATAAATGGGGATGTTAAAAACAACCCCTGTTTCAGTACGGGGCATATCGTGTCCTGTGAAAGATGCTGGAAATTGTTTTTGGTAGTTGTTGCGGTTTTCTATTGCGGCGCACGGAATACGCTT
>JAZHYW010011114.1:0-46920 GCA_037355805.1 Ixodes ricinus | reverse complement strand
ACAACAGCGCCATAAGGCTACCACCACAGCATGGAGGAAGCTGACCAAAACATGGCGATTTCCTATCGACGATGCTGTCTAAATCGAAACTGACAAAAAGTCCACCGTCGAGGGAGTGCGTTTGTGAAAGTGGTATGTTCAGGGAGCTCGAGGCGCAGCAAAAGGTCGGTCGAGTTTGCAGCTCATATTTTCGGGGAAATGGGCATATAATGCAGTACAAAATTAGAGGTGCCACGTGGAGCAATTACAATTCAATTCGTCGTGTCTGAACTTATTCAGTCAACCTCGATTTATTCTCGTACAAAAGAAAGCGATGACGGCATTTTCTTTTTCACAACAATCGGTTTATCTTTCTGAATTGTTAACATGACTAGCGATCGCTTTTTTTGTTTTCTTTTCAACTCCACTTTTACACTAACAATATTTCAACGGCTGTGACCTAGCTCCACTGAAAACACCACCCGGAAACAAGAAGCACACGAAGTAAGAAAAAACAAATTTTTTTGCCTAAAGCAAAACACTGCTTAACTGCAGTGCGAGCGAGGGTTATCGTACTATATTCATGGCGCAACTCAGAAAATATTTATGGTTGCATGTCGAAGGATGATTGATGTTTATCTTCTCGTTTCTGAAGTGAAAACTTAATATTCGTTGTTACATTTGTATATAAATCCCCAATATATAGGCCGGACTCCGGCCAAAACGTCGAAGAATAAACCGCCCGTTGTTGCTGTTTTCACCAAGGTTTTTTTTTCTTCCCAGTTATATATATATATATATCCAATAAATATGTTTTAAAGCATTTTTCCTCTCTTTATATGCTATATATATATATATATATATATATATTTAGTGTGTATATGGAGGTATGTCAGTGCGTATGTCGACCCTCCTCCAAACCTTGCGCATTACCGACCGGGGCCTCGAGGGTGCAGTAAATAGAAATAAATATATTAAACGAACTACATTAAAATGAATATATACTTAAATGGTGCGTTAAAGTATAGTCTATTGAAGATTCCTGAGATAAGTATGCACGTGCATAGCCTCCTCTATACTTACAAAACCTGGCAGTTCGACGACGCAGTCGTAGAATGCTTGGTCGCAAGTTTGACGCGCGAGGATCTGGTAGCGTGCACAGGGCATCAAAGAGCCACTTCTCGGGGAATTTGGACGACAGCGCACAACTTGTGCAGTGGCGAGGACCCGAAACACAATCGTTCGCTCGGGAGAAGTGTGTTTCGGCGTCTCGCCACAGCGGGGCGCCAGTCACGTACGGTCTCCTCTCATCTGTCGTCTGTCGCTCCACCTTTTTCCATTTCGGCGGCCGCTTCTCGTGGCGATCTGCCAGGCTTTGCCAGTATGTAGGAGGCTATGGCACTTGACTTTCCGCTTAAAGCAAGTCGGGAGCTCATTAAACCTCCCCAAAAAGCTGATTTTCAAAAGAAAATTAAAAAGAACACAAAATGCACAGTTTAGCACAACCCAGCTTCTCTGTAATTATATTAAAAAAAGCAGGATAAAAAGGCGGACTAAAACTTTATGCAGATAAAACCATTCTCTTCGAAAGCCCATCTCTTAAAAAAGAAAACATGATCAGAAACCTTTAATTAAAAATATGAAGGGGATGACGAGCTGAACCTAAGCAGCTCTCTAACAACGAACAAAAGCGCGAAAGCCGCCCCAACCCTTGAACCGTAATAATACGCCGGCAGAGCCTTCCTTCATTTTTTTCAGGATGCATATTTCTTTTTTATATATAACGGAATGCATTAAAAAGTTTTACATCCGCGATCAGAACACCGAAGCGGTAGGGGGAACGTGAGCGACGAGGGTTCCCCATACCTCAGGGACTGAGAGCGCCTCACTTCCCTCATATATTTACAGGGAGGAATCAGAGTAAGCGAGAAAATAAAAAATATATACTAATATACTAGCGTCGAGAAAACAAGTCAGGGTGTATAATTTAATTAGGAGACTGATCCGGTGATCGATCCACTTGTTCGCGACGAAAGGCAAGTGCCACACGGCGCGAGGGGTTCACGGAAGCTCCAGTTTCTCGGAACTGACATCGCAGGCAAGAGGGAAGGCAGACATTACCGCAGGATAAGAAACACGCCTCTTCCGAAAAGTAGGAAGACGCGTGAAACTTGCAGTCATTCCGCACGGCTAGGCGGCGTGTGATGCGAACACCTAACTATTGTATAATACTAACTTTATTTCATGTGTACATGAAAATATTGTGTCGGACGTTTGCAACTGTCTGTCTATAGTTGGATACAAGCATAGCCTCCTATATACTGACAGAACCTGGTAGATGGCCAAGAGAAGCGGCCGCCGAAATGGAAAAGGTGGAACGGCAGACAACGGATGATGGGAGAGCCACGTGACTGGCGCCCCGTTGCGGTGAGACGCCGAAACACATTTCTCCCGAGCGAACAAGTGTGTTTCGGGTCCTCGCCGCTGCGAAAGCTGTGCGCTGGCGTCCAGGTTCCCCGAGAAATGGCCCTTTGATGCTCTGTGCCACCAGATCCTCGCGCTCCAAATCTGCGACCGGGCGCTCTATGGTTCGGTCGTCGAACTGCCAGGCTTTTGTGAGTATAGAGGAGGCTATGAATACAAGTTAAGATATGCTCCAAATAAACACCATCACGTGAGCGCTGTGAAAGACACTCTTCCGGACGTGCCAAGTTCCCGTTATAATCGCATAAATACAGGTTGAACATAAAAGATATTCACACGTCCTAAATATCACGTCCCGCTAACAGTTTGCAGCTACTCAAATAACTGAAAAAGGTGATAGTTTCTTAAAGGGAAGCTGAAGAAGTCCTTGAATTCTATAAAACAGTAAAAGTTGTAATGTAGAAACCTTCAAAATTATGAGTCTTGAGTTTTATTTTGATCTTAATAATAACAGCGTCGTAATAGCCAATTAAACTTTCGTCGTAGACTCGCCCGTTGCGGCGCGCTACGGTACGAAAGCGCGAGAGCGGAAAGAAAAAAGAGCAAACTTTGATGTCATCAGCGGAGTCAGATGACCTTCGTTCCCACTAAGCTGGCTCGGGGATGCCGTCAATGACGTCACGACGCTCCGGACAGATAACAGGCGTATCTTTCAAATCAAATGCGGCTTGCGTTTACTAGTTCTAAATCGTATTTCCTAAAAAGTGCTTCAGTTACCCTTCAAGCGCCGTGTTTGCTGTTTATTCGCACCCTGTAACACGGCGCGTGCCATTAAAACATTGGATGCTGCACGCAAAGCAAAACGTCGCCGCCGGGGAGAGTTCGCTCGCTTGTTCACAGAGCATATTCGCTTCATGGTATTCAACCTTTTGGCGCTCAGAGGTCCTGAGATTTATAATTTAAATGCAAATGTATGGCGTAACTAGAGAATGAAAAGCTTTATTTTCTACATTTTTAATACATAACTAAGTCCAGCCAACTTCAAACACGATAACCGTGAGCGGAAATTCTAGATGTTCTTACTGGAATGCGTGTTGAAGGTGTAGAAATCCCCAATTACTTCCCAGCGAAAAAAGGAAAGTTCTATGGGCGCAAAGAAAGGAGGACAGCCGCACTTACGTGCAGCTCTGCTTTCATAGTTTTATGACAGTTCGCTTCGTGTTTTGAGGAACCGTGCTACATTTTTTTTTATTATGGAGTGATACACTAGAGGTGAAGTGTTACAAGTAAAGATATGCTCAGAACTTAGTTAATTCTAGATTTTCAAAGACCAAACTTGAGTGTCTCACCTTTTCTTTTTTTTTTTAAGCTGAATTACTATCCAGAGGTACAAAACCACCCATGTTCTTCGTATCCCATTCTTGTGGAACTCTTTGAGTCATTTGGCGATTTTCTTATATTATTCGTGTAAGAACCATAACTTTCTTAACACACGCCGTAAATTCGATTAGAAAATTTTCATTCCCCTGAAAGCATATAATAAAATTATCCAGTTGCATTTCGATCTATCGATCAAGCCATCACACGCAGCATTGCGTTTTGACGAGGAACGCAGCGCACGCAGCGACGCCGTGTCTTTCGGCGTCGCCACGTTCTCCTTTTTGCACCGTTTTCATTTTTTTTCTTGTTGTTTTCTAAGTTTTTTTATAACTGAAAATAATCTTCTTCCACCGTGGAACGTGACGCTAGTTCTATAACCACTGGCTAAATCACTGTTAGCTTCAGTAAAAAAGCAATTGGTCATTAAAAATGCCCAAAATATATCGGAGAAAACTCCAGTAATATTCGAAACCTCGTATGACCCAACTACTATACTCACCGTCCAAACATACAAAAAAAAATCCACCTACCATCTCGTTTACAAGTGCCTCTACGTAGCCCCGCAGGAGGAAAGCAGCGAACCACTTCTTTACCGTGGCCCGAGCCGTTCGACTCGAGGCCCGTGAGCGGCCCGAGGAATGCCAGGTCCTTCCGGCAGCCTCTCAGCCGCCCAGTCGGATCTCACTTCGTTTGCTCAGGGCGCGAAGACGACAAACACGGGCGGCGCAATTCTCAGCCAACGTCGGTGCCAGGCCCGTATGGTTTTCGATCGTCCCTTTCGTTTGCCCGGGGGACGTGGACTCAAAAGGCATCGCAAGCTGTCCAGCGATGCGGGAGGCAGCATTATTTAAAGTGTTTGTGGACCCGCGGCCGCCAATGAGCAGCGTCTGCGAGAGGTCCTGAGTCGCGTGTCTGGCTTCTTTTAACGTTGTCAACGTCGTCACAGCGTTGCCTCTAGAAAGCCGCAGTGATGCTGCTCGTACGTCATACAAAAGGCATGGTGTTCGCTTCGGACATGATTCGAAAATGCCTGCAGACTGTCTTTTGTATGATGTATTAGCAGTACTAACGCAGCTTAAGGTTTAGACGCTCCGGAGACCTGGGGCTGATTGCGTGGCATGTGACAACACCGGCAAAAAAGACGGCATGAATACAAAGTAAAAAAAGATTTCGGCCATGACGCGATATATATATTGTAATTGAAAAGAAAAGAAAACCCTTTGTGAAAACAGCAACACCGCACGGTTTATTCTTCAACGTTTCGGACAGAGTCCGGCCTTCGTCAGGAGGAACTTTTGCAGATGAACGCGGGTGGTACTTATACAATGCTACGGCCCAGTGCAAGTTTAAAAAAAGATGGCGCGATGACGGTTGGAGTTTTTTTAAAAGCGCAGGGAACGTTAGTGTTTGGATGGGAAGACGTTTATACAATGCTACGGTAGCGCCCTGGGGTCAAATATAACACACAAGGTTCACATATCTGCAAGAATAAGTTATACAAACGAAACAAAAACGCGGTTGTCCAAGGAGCTTAGCACTTCCTCTGGTAGAAAATTCCACTCTCCGATGTTTTTGCAGAAAAGGAATTACAATATAAAGTGTTTGTTTTGTAGGGGTGTTCAAGAACCTTGCTGGAATTATCACACCTTGCTGAACCGTACGTTGGGTCCAAAAGATACTCCTCTTACGAATAGATACCAGTTTTGCTATAATAAATACCATGAAAAACTTTAATGTTAATTTTTGCCTTCGAATGTTCAATACTTCCAAACCCATCATGGCTTTAACCTCCGACATACTGGCGTATGGATCATAGTTATTGCTGACAAATCGTGCTGCTTGATTTTGAAGTTTGTCTAATCTGTCGATCATACTGGTGCCAGGGATCCCAAATAACGCACGCGTATTCAGGTATCGACCTCACATGTAAAAAAGTAAAGCGTTTCCAATTTGTTTCAGCGAAACATCAACCTTTTCAACGTCTCCAATGCCTCCCTGTCTACCTCCCCCCCCCCCTTGCCCTCTTTTTCTCTCGCGAAAAAAAAAAGAGTGGCAAAAATGTGTTACAGACAGACGTTCGTAGTTTTGAAAGGAATGATGACAATTTCTCCTGGGGACGATAAATCCTGCGTGACCGTCCTCAGTGCTGGTTTGTCCAAGAAACAATTTCCTACTTACGCTACAATTTTACCGAGAAAGTCATCAATTGACCAATATCCACAAATATATGAGGGAATACCTCTTCACAGACATTTTACGTATTGCGTTGAGTTTAGTAGCTAATAAACAATTAAAGCAATGCGAAAGGTTCATCATAATGAACGTGTTTCAGAACTGCGGAAAGGGTTAGGAAGTTAGATACTTTTATATATATATTTTTTATGCCGGGTGCTTTTCCCAATAAAATGCTTTCAAAAAACCCCTTCTCAAAAGAGAAAGAAAACCCAAACTTCCGCATTGAAGAAAAAACAAAGGGAACAATGAAATGCAGGGCATTCAGGCCTTCTTTTCTAAGTCGTGTTACCTGGTTACGTACCGATCCGGCTGAAGTGTCCATTCGGCCGACGGGTCAATTCGGCTTAAAGTTTCGATTCGGCTGGACGCTCCAGTTCGGCTGGATACCCAGTTCGGCTTAAAATTTCAATTCGGCTGGACGCTTCAATTCGGCTGTATACCCAGTTTGGCTTAAAGTTTCAATTTGGCTGGAGGCTCTAATTCGGCTGGGTGCCCAGTGCGGCTGGATGTGTCAATTCGGCTTGACGTTCTCAATTCGGCTTAATTCTGGGTTCAGATGAAACACCTCATTTTGGTTATGGCTTGCTTGAGTAGCCCTTATTTGCCTTGGGAGACTGAAGTTTCAAATCAATACATTTCTGCAAGCTAGTCGAACTGCCCGTGTTCATTTACCATTTGTGTTTGTGTTGTTTCTTCTTGAGCTGCTGTGCACACACCAATTCCATGTTTCAAAGTGAAATGGTTTAGTACCTTGCCTACAGACTGATTAACGAACGTCCGAGCTTCGCTTCTTTCAGTGTTGACCACCATCCGCATCAAAGAGAGGAAGTCCCAGCAGTTTCACTTGTCCAACAACTGAGGTGGAGAAAACAGATACAACCATACGTCTCCCTTGTCTATCCTTCCTTGTCATTTTGCGCTGTGAATTCAACATAATGATCAACCAACTAGGCCACCAGATGATCGTGAACCATACGTCGCATGACGAAGCAGTATAGTAAAGTTTCCTTGTGATTGGTTATTTTTAATGGAGCCAAGAGGCACATCATTGCACAAAAGTCACAATAAAAGAGGGGTCACAACCAAACAGAGTACGCAGTTTCTCACTTAATATTATTTCCAATTGCAAAATTAGTTGTCCTTCCTATCTCAACTGCGTATATCTAGCCATATGTACATTGTTAGGTGAACAGCGAAATTAGTGACCTTCTTTTACAAGCACAAGTCTCGGCTGAAGGCCAAGCTTTTTGTCACACTTGGTGACTTACAGGAACAGCTGGCTCTCGCAGTGAACACCAGACCTTATTCAACAGCGAACTGGCTAAATCAGACTTGCTTCGGACACTTTTTCTAAAAATAAACAAAATTTAGTTCCGTGCTTCAGAGAACAGAGGCCAGATTCAGAAAAATCCTCTTACCTACGAGAGCTTAGCTACGAAGTTTGTAAAGTTACGATCATTGTAAGATAAGGCGAAAACGGTATTCACAAACGCGTTCTTAAGTGAGAGGAGGAAAGTTACGACCTCTCACGGAGAAACGACGACTTCCGGTGCTGTTGCTATGGCGGCGGCGTCTTCGGCAACACGAACAACCAATCGGAGAGCTCGGCATAGTTCGAAGCACGTGGATTTTTAATAACAAACACAGGCTAACTACTCGTTGATAGTCAGCTCTGTGTACATCCTGTCCCGTCTGTGTGTAAATGTTTAGTGTTCAAGCTGTTTCTCATAAGCACAGGCGGCCTTTCCACCACCACTTGTCTGGGGTTCGTGTCTGTGCAGTGATATATCGACTCTAACACAATTTAAACGCTTCGTTGACTGCTACGAGCTCGATCGCTACGAAGTCAACACAACTGTCATCGTTGGTAAAAGCCCAGTGCCAGTCGTTTGCAAAGCGACGTAGATAGAAACAAACCGCCGCGGCGTTTTTTGCGGCCTCGGAAATGCAGGAGCGAGCCGACGTTTGAAAAGATACGTTTGAACTACGAGAGAGTCAGCAAGAGCCACGCAAATACTTGTTCACACTCGGAGCGGACGCGCGCGTTTGATCGAAGTGCTGGATTCGCTCTGTTAGGCAGCGTCTTGGTAACCGCTTCGGAACCGATCTTTTGCGATTGCAACTCGACATTGACGTGACGCTTCGGCAAATAAAGGTTGGACCGTCATCGCGTAGCTCCCACGAACTGCTATAGCTCGACAGTGACGTAGCGTCGTGTCAGAATACAAATGGCATGCTAATAACGAAGTGTACATACCGTGTTGCGAAGGTAATCCATACGGCGTTTATTTGAGCTCTATATCACACAAAAGAAGATGATAGAATCAATGAGAGTCCCTTTTCGACGACACTGTTCGTCACCGCTGCCTCGGGAAAGAAGGAGATGACAAGGGAAGAGATTGACCTCTGAAATTTAGTTCAGCGATCAAACTATTCAGACGGAAAAGTTACGACGATTTCGTCTTCGAGAATACGAATTATCTCTCAAATTTGTCGTACGCATTTTTTTCGTCCTAAGTTCGCTTTGAGAATCCGGCCTCAGGTCTGTAAGATGAAAATCTTACAGACCTGTTCTCTGAGCACGGAACTAATTTTGTTTTGGGGTAAACGATGCTGATGATATTTAGGTTCTCATTCCGTAGTCAACGTCTGTGAGAAGATACGTTCTCTGTTTGGCCGACATTGAGGAGCAATCAATCAATCTGTGTTTTATTGTGCTCCAAACAGCTAGTAAGGCCTTACGAGAGTCACACTTGCACAAAGTGAAAGTCAAAAAGCCTAAAACGTGTAAATGCTACAAAGTGAGCAGCGATATAACATTTTTGTTAAAATGTGCAAAAGGAACAAAAACAAAATACACGTCGATGCTAAAAAAAATTGTCACATATGAGCTGCACTTGTGTCAATACATGACTAGATTCCAGGTTAGATGGGTAAAAGAAAAGCTGGAGATCTATTTTGTTGCAGGGGAACATGAATTGAGATTCTACTCGGTAACAGCATAAAGCAATTCTTATAAGAACATTATGTCGCGAACTAGTCGTCTCTCCGGAAGTGGCGAAAGGTCAAGAGTGTCCAAAACACACAAATAATCATGACTTCAAACATTTGAGAAATAGAGCTTTAACCTGGCTGCTGTGGTTACTGTTTTCGATGGAACCCCTACCTGTTTCTTGGACATTCTGGTGGACGTCCAACTATGATATAGCCAAAAGAAATTTCATGCATCATGGGCTCGACACTTGTCTCACAACATATCCCTGGCAATGCCACGGCAGTGATGCGATTCGCCAGGGACATTTTGGGCAGCAAAAGGGACATGTGTACCACAAGCACAATACTTAACCGCTTCCTCACTCCTGTGACACAAATTAGACGCATCTATAGCCTACCGGAATATTCGATTTCTTCAAATGCCCAACGAGCTAGCCAGTTGGGCTGTGACAATGTTGGTACAAGAGCCATTCAAGCTGTCATAAAACTGCGCAGTGATAAAAACAAAGCCTGCTAATTGAACAAAATACGTCAGTGGCATTTTCGAAGTAGAGTTATGCCGCGCAGCATGTAGAAAACAAACGTGCCACCTTTCCTTCACCTGCCATTAAAGCTCCTTTGGTTAATGGTTGCCTTCATAGACCATGTAGAACCCAAATTCATGTCTCCAGCAACAAAATATATCTCCGGCTTTTCTTTTACCCTTCTAACCTGGAGTCTGCTCATTCTATGACACGAATGCAGCTCATACGTGACGAGTGTTTTAACTCCGACGTAAACCTTTTTACTATTTTTGCACATTTAGAAAAAAATGTAATACCGGTGCTCACTTTGTAGCATGTAAATATCTTAGGCTTTTTGTCTTTCACTTTGTGCAAGTTTGCAAACAGCTAGTCGGGCCTCGTAAGGCCTGACTAGCTGTTTGGAGCGCAATAAAACACAGATTGATTGATTGATCCTCAATGTTGTCCAAACAGTGAACGTATCTTCTCACAGACGTTGACTGTGGCATGAGAACTTAAGAGTCACCAGCATCGTTTACCCAACCTTTTTCATCGTACAGACCTGTTCTGTAAAGCACGGAACTATTTTTTGTTTATTTTTAGAATAAGCGTTCGAAACAAGTCTGATTTAGCCAGTATGCTGTTGAGAAAAGTTTGGGGTACACTACGAGAACCAGCGGTTCCTGTAAGTCACCAAGTGTGACAAAAACCTTGGCCTTCCGCCGAGACTTGTGCTTGTAAAAGAAGGCCACTAATTCCGCTGTTCACGTAACAATTTACCCATGGTTAGATAAAACACAGTGGAAATGAAGGACAACTAATTTTGCAATTCAAAATAATATTAAGTGAGAAACTGCATACTCTCTTTGGTTAGGATCCCTCTTTTATTAGGAATTTTGTGCAATGATGTGCCTCTTGGCCCCATTAAAAATAACCAATCAATAGGAAACCTCACTATACTGCTTTGTCATGCGACTGGTGGTTGTATCTGTTCTCTCCACCTCAGTTGTTGGACAAGTGGAACTGCTGGGACTTCTCTTTTGATGATGCGGATAGTGGTCAACGCTGAAAAAAGCGAAGCTCGGACGTTCACGAATCAGTCTGTAGGCAAGGTAATAAACCATTTCACTTTGAAACATGAAATTGGTGTGTGCACAGCAGCTCAAGAAGAAACAACACAAACACAAATGGTAAATGAACACGGGCAGTTCGACTAGCTTTCATAAATGTATCTATTTGAAACTTCAGTCTCCCAAGGCAAACGATGACTACTCAATGCAGTAATAGTCATATTGAAGTGCTTCAGCTGAACCGAGAATTAGGCCGAATTGAGAACTTCGAGGACAATTGAAACATCCAGCCGAGCTAGGAACCCAGCGGAATTGGAGCGTCCAGCCCAATTGAAAGTTTAAGCCGAACTGGGTATAAAGCCCAATTGAAACGTCCAGCCGAATCGAAACTTTAAACCGAATTGGAGCTTCAACCGAATGGACACCTCAGCCGAATCGATATGGCACCGTGTTACCTGAGGCGGCCATGGGTTTAGGAAGCAAAAGGAGTGCAAGTGCATCTGTGATTTACGCGTTGCTGCTTCTGTTTGCTGTAGTGCCGTTTTGCCGTTTTGCATGGTTTCGAAGCTCATGACGTCGGCACGCTCCATGATACAGTTAATGCTTTCGCATTATAAAGGCTCTTGAAACCAGATTCGAACACACTTCTTCTTCGTTCAGAGCACTACCTGTCGTTTACTCGTTTATCACCTGGAAGAGAGAAAAAATGTGCAATCAGCATGGCTACGACGAACGCTCAAACCTTATTTGTGGATTTGTACATGTTATAATGGAATACACAAAAGATAATGCCTAATGAGAATAGGAAAGTAAACAACTCCTCTCTCTCCAAAAAAGTAATAATGTTTAAGTGGAGCTTTTCCATAAGAGGGCACCCTTAACTATTTCTGCCGGGAGTGCGCGTGTAGACAAGCTTGTCGAACAATTACTATCACCGTTAGGGTAGAAGGGGGCACAAAGGCACTGGGTCTAGGCCAACTCGTCGAAAGCCAACTCGTCGACGGCCAACTCGCCGGCGGCCAATTCGTCGAATAGGCCAATTCGTCATACGGCAACTAGTCGAAGGAAAATTAGTCCAAGAGGCCAAGTTAGGCGCTCAACGAGTACGAAATCAGCTGTCTGTAGTGGCCGGGCCTCATAAATGGAGCTCCCAAGGTGAAGAATTGAGTCGGGATCGAAACTAGTCATCAACACTCTGCTTTGAAAGCCGACCCCTTTTTCAGTTGCTTGCACGACGTCACACCGAAGTGACATTGACTCCGAGTCAACGGTAGGAACTGATGCGGCGTCGGCGGTCTATCCATCATTGAAGGTATAAAAACGAACAAGGTCGTCTGTATTGTAGGCAGTAGCTTTCGTTAATCCTCGAGGGTCGTCCTCAGCCATTTCGAAGAAAAGATGCACGTGAAGCGACGACTGGCCTGGCGCTGGCACGGACCACGGAGCGACGAGCCTTCAATACTGTTCCGCGCGATTCCCGCGAGGGCGCGCAACGATCGTGGCCAAACTCTGAAAAAGGTCAATTTCAGAAAGGTTCTTGAATTCCTCTAAAAAACACACTTTTATTGTAATTCTTCTTTTGTAAAAAAAAATCAGATGGGGGAATTTTCTACCAGAGAATGTGGTAAGCACCAGCGTATTTTTTTTTTGCTCGTTTGTATAACTTATCTTGTGAATATGTGACCCTTGTGTGTTATTTTCGAACCAACCCCTATGATGATGCCCTCAGGGCGCTGTAAGTAGTCTGTAAAAAAATTAATAATAAACAAATAAATAAAGAAACAGTAATAAATCAATAAATCAGTAAATAAGTGAACAAAACATAATTAAATCAATAAATAAGAATATTACTATTATAATGTTTGAGTGGGGTGACTATGGCGCAACTACCTGCGTTCAAATTTAGAAAATAAGTTAAGTATAGCGAGGCTCGTATCTGCGTTAAAATTTAGACAATAACTTATATATAACGTGCTAGCCTCTTCGTTCTTCCACTATACTGTTTATTTTGAAATTTGTATGGTTATCCAGCCTATCACCGACTCTAAAATAGCAATGTAGCTGTATCTGCTTAATTGAAAAAGTTTGTGTGTAAGGGGGAGGGGCAGATTCGGTTTATAGTTGCTGAGTCAGTCAACGAAAAAAATAAATCGAAGAAAACTGAAAATGTCGCAACATCCAAAAGAGGGAGGAAATTCAATTTAGGGTTTCGAAAGGCTCGCGCCGCTATCGACAAGTAAACAAAAATAGATAACGAAAAGTGGCTGCAATGAGATTTCGTTAGTCCATTTTCTCCCGTAAGAACATTGTAATCTTTTGGACAAATCGAAGTTTCATCTTCTCTTAGGAGGATTTCCCCGGCAGCAAGGAGTTCACCTTATCCAGGCTGCCTCGAGCCACTGCAAAAATGGTATCAAAATAAAAAAACAACCGAAGGCAAAAACAGAAAGAAAAGGTCAACATGCTTAGCAGAAAATAAGAGTGTCGGTAAATTTAATTGGATGGAGAGTATAATACCAATAAATGGACGGACAAACCACGAAACACATTTTTCAAGATGTATTGTATTGTCCGTCTATACATTACCATTATTATTTCCTAATCCAAGTCGGAACAGCTCACGATTCAGGCAACAGAAAAGACATGCACGTGACCAAGATCAAATCGAAGTTATTTCCAACCTCAGGAATTTCTTTTAGTGATTTTCTTTGTATATTTTAAGAGCTACTTGAGGCCTTGTGAGCGGACACGTCATCGAGTCAGCTTGAAATGTTTCCTCTCGGAGAATTTGCACGATTATAACTGCAATTTTTGGTACCTGAACCTCTTCAAAACGTAACATCTTAAACTTAAGTTTTCAGCGCGCTCCACTTTTAAGCTTTGTCAACTCCGGTAGCATCCCACACAAAATTCATTCGTATGAGTCAGGCTTTCTTCGTCCTTGAAAAAACGACCAATGCAAAGCTCAGATCTATCAGAATGTGATCGAAACTTTGAGAAAATATAAAACCCTACTAAAACAAAAAAACAAAAAATATCTTGACTTTTTTTGGCTAGTTTTAATTTTTGCTGCAGAAAACGCTCCGTGCTTTTTAAAGCAACTTAGCGAAAGGGCTGCGAATTATCAAAAATAACAACATCAAGGAAAGTTGTAAAAGTAAAAACAAAACAAGAAAACATCAGCCGTTTTTTCAAGTAGGGTCAAGTGAATTCCGTTACCGACGTTTCTGACGACGGAGAGGAAGGCGCAGCCACTTTATGCGTTTTGACTGTTGGGTGAGTGGGACGCTTTGGCAAAAATGAAACAGCGGTTGTCACAAACGCGTCGCTTGTTCCTTTTTTTCTAGATTATTTTAATTTTTCCTCTATTTTCTTTTCGTTGAGGTCCCTCACACCTCTTCCCCTTTCTTCCTCTTACGCCAGCTGACACGTAGTGCAGAGATAAGAATAAAAGACAAAGCCGAAGAGAAAGGGATATTCAAATTTTGTCTCGACAACGCGGCAGGCAACAGCTGCCCGTTTTGGTCCAGATAGGCATTCGTCTTTTCTCGAAACAGGCAAAGAAATCTACAAATGAAACAAAGATCAGTGTTGATATTTTTTAGACGATTAATATATTCGTATAGGATATTTTACATCTCGAAAAGGGTTGGAATCACCGAAAGCAGTCGTCTGAACCTCTCCTTTGTGCGTGAATTCGTCACATTTCCATAATACTGGGGCTTTTGTTTTTGGTGAAAGCGCGCGAACGAAACTGAGTCACGTTTGAAGGTATAAAAATAGCATTATTAAAAGAAAGAAGCAAAAAAAGTGCAAGTCGATAATATTAAAAAAGAAAGAAATAGACAGGGGGAACTAGATGTAAACGTACTTCCCGTTCCGGTGCGTACGTTTTGGTGAACCGTTTTCTATTTTAAAAGTAAAACAACACACTAATGCGTTTGCAAATTTACCACACACAAAAAAATAGTTTTGAGGACTACATTAGTTTCGGGGTACAAAGCTGCATATGGCATCGAATATTTCCAAATCAAACTAAATGATTTTTTCGAGTCACAGCTGCAAGCTGCGTTTGAGCAATGTGCCCCAAGAACAAAATAATACTACCTTTATTTCCAACAATGAGGTACAGTGTTGGTGGGGGCTTGAGAAAAAAACTGCTAAAACAGCTTAACTGGTCCTGAGCCCCCAGAAGTGTAACAGCAGCGAGAAAACGTTCACAGAAAAATCATATATACATCAAAAAGATGTTCAAAACAGAAACCTCAAAGTAGCGATAGTAATAATATTGATTAAAGAAAAATGAACATATAAACATGCCACTCAAATTATTGGTTTCGTTAAGAATTATTATTTTCCTTAGGTTACCTGGCAGACATATTTTCAAGCTCTATGTGTTGAGCACAAAACAATTGTTGGGGGTGATTGGGAGGGTAAACGCCGCCGTTTTGAAGGCTGTAATTAGGTTTATAAAATGGGAATTCCCAATGCTCTGTGTCTGTCGGTGGATATACATATACTTTTTCTTGTAAGTCAGCTAATCTCGCACGACGTCGTACATTCATACTAATTTAAGCTTTATATTTAACACACAGGCGGTATCGATGCAAGTTAAAAAATATTACTACATCTAGCTGGCTAAATAGTTTTTCCGTTGGAAATTCCGGTGAAACATTGCAAACGCTTTGTAGTATTCTTCTTTTTTTGTAATAAACATATATTTTTACATTTGTATTTGTGGTTGTTCCCCAAATAAAATGGCCGTAATTAGTTTGTGAGTAAAATAGCAAGTTATACAATCGCAACCTCATTCTAAAAGGCAAAACATGTTTCTGACGATAAGCCAGGCCAACAATGCTGAACAGTTTTTTTGTAACATAAATTATATGAGCATCCCATGACATTTTCTGTGAAAAAAAGACGCCTAAAGCTTTAAATGTCGGTACCACTTCTAGTTTAGAAGAATTTAACATAATATCCTCGTTTATGTTAACAATTTTACCCTTCGGACGAAACAGAACAGCCTTGGTCTTATTCTCATTTATATTTAAACATTTATACCTACTCCACGTATTTAGCTTTCCTAGCGCGAAGTTTGCGTTTTCAATAAGTTCTGTGGGGCTATCTCCATTAAACAGCATGCACGTGTCGTCTGCGTAGATAATAAATTTTGTTCATTAGCTTATATTTACGATAGAATTTATTTAAAGATTAAATCAAAAAGGATCCAAAATGCTTCCTTGAGGAACGCCTGATTTCTTTGGCCTTGAATCGGACAATTGACTCGTGATGTCGACATACTGCTGACGAAAAGACAAGTACGAATAAATAGGGAGCGATACCTGACCCCAATTACCATGTATTTCAATCTTTTTTTTAATTAGAAGGTTGTGATCGATAAAATCAAAGGCCTTCGTGAAGTCAATGACTAAGCCGAGAATTAGTTTCCTATTTTCACAACGTTTAAAAATATGTGTTCTTTTTGAATGAGAAGAGCGAGTTCAGTAGTGCCAATACCGACACGGGATGTCGCATGAGAATACCGTAGCAACACTTACGTTCGGTGTACACGTACGTACATAAGAGTTACCTTTTATTTTAAAATTTGGATCCGTGCGCCGTGCGCCAAAACGCACACTGATTCGCTAAACACGCACGTCTGTGAAAACGACCGTCCTAAGAGCCAACAAGACAAAAACCACTTAGATAACCAATAATTTATTCGCGAGGGTCTAAAATATTGCGTGGGGGAGGACAGCTACACGTAGTCGATTCTTCCTAGTGCTTTATCATCGATATGTGTATTTTATAAAATATAAACTAGGTGTTGCTCTGAAGTACGCGAATTACAACTTCCGAGTCTATCGTCCCCTTCTTCACAGTATACTGACATGGTCGTGAGATGACAAGCTTGGTCTTCATAAAAAGAGACACCCACCGTAAGTCTCCGAGCAATATTTCCGACACATAAAGTGCTACAATTCTCTGTTGCTGTTATCACACTTGTTGTTGTTGCTGTTTTTTTTTTGTTTTTTTCGAAACAAAATGAACACTGGCAGACGGTGAAGACATGAGAGACGACTCAGGTCGGGCACTTGAAGTTTCGATACTTAAATTGCCTCTTTTCAACGGGACACAAAAAGGAGCAGTGCAAAAAAAGGTGATGCTTTACTCTGAGAAATTTATCTCGGTGTGCTATCCTGTTTTCGTTGTTTTTGCGTGACCAATAAGTTTTGCAAGCTTTTGGTTGGCACGTTTCAACGTGGAACGTTGTTCAGTTTATTTTACATTTCTTTTTTTATTGGTTCGGGATGTTCCTTTTTAATGACTATTTCATCGTTCTCTAAAAGTGCTGCTGGTGCCGACAGACACCACACCCTCCCCCGGCGCCGTTGAAAATTTAACCTCTCAGACTCTCTTGCCTTTTTTTTTTAAAGACCATATTGCACAGTTGTTAAAAAAAGAAGACGCAACAATAACTGACGGTCTCAAAAAGTTTCACTCTAATTTACTGTCAGAAGTCTGGATCGATTCAGGTGGAAGACATCTAAACTCAATTACGGCAAATCAAACAATTAATAATAAAAAAAAGATTTTCGATCAACGACCTAGTACAAGCCCAAAGATCGTCAACCATAGCCCATTTCCACAGGTCTTATCGCCATAAGTCTCGCAAAAAGCACCTTTCCCATATATAAAATGTCTTGTTTCTTCTTTTTTTCATGCAGTTTTTTAAACTGATTTTATATCAACCCTTAAGAAAAAAAAAAGAAGCTTTGTATTGTGCAATAAATTGGAAAAAGGAAAAATCTAGTTTTTATACACCCGAGCACGAGAATAGATTGAGATACAACACAATTTCTTTAGCTACATTGCGCAAACTGTAGTTATTTTTTTACGGTTAATATGTATTATATTATGGCAATCCCGAGAATGTTTCTGCTTTTATTTCTTTTTTTTAACTGGTCCTCCTACTTTCATTTATCGCCTATAGGACTCCACCGCTTTTACTAAGCATCTACAGTCCCCTTTTAAACATTAGCTTAAGAATAAGAATATTTGTATTAAGCCTTTGAGTGCTGGCTGGTGCAGCGATAGGCGAAATAGCCCTTCTTGAGGAGGCCTTTTTAGTCGTCGCCATCGCTCAGCGGGGAAAAATAAAATAATAATAAAATAAAAAGAAGGCAAATAGAAATATGCGAATATTCAAGCTTCGAATATGAATCGAATAATGATTCCCCGAATAATTCGATACGACTTTTAGGTTTCTAGTATTCGAGGATTCGAAAAATAACATATCAATACTGTTGGCGGAAATTCTGGTTCGTTGACGCTATACTATGGTCAACTAGCACCCACGGGCCGTTTGGGTTCTACATCAAACCTGCATTCAGAAGCCTTGAGTAACAAAAGAATAAACACGTAGTGCTTTCTTCTCATATGTGCAGCTATTTTAAAGGGCCCCTGAAAAAGAAAAAAAAGTTTTTTTTTAAAACAGTCTGGTTGGGACACGCGTGTCAAAAAATAAATTTTACGCGAAAAAAAATAATTTTTAGAGCAATATTGACGGCGAGAGATTTATTTGAAATTTTTCGCGCAAATTCCAGGTCATTCAGCTCGGCTTCTCATTGGTAACGATGGTCATTCAAATCAGCTTCTCATTGGCCAAAAGAATGAGTGACAGCTTTGATGTTGGTTATAAAATCTTCGTGATCTCTTGAAATCGCCTTTTGAATTACATATTTTTAGCTTTAAGAAACAATCCATCGAATGAACGTCGTAATTGTTTACAAACGTTTTACAAAATCGTTACTTCCGTTCGGATAAAACAACAAACAAAAGCTTCGCCATTTTGTTTTTCTGTCATGGTCGCGGTCTTGCAACGCGTCTCGCGTCCTCGGGTGGTTTTATAGTTTTATCGCGTTTATATGTGAAGACCTCCTGAAGAGGGCTTGTTGCTTGTGTTAGTTAGTCATGGCCGATTCACATGACGGACTGATCCGCGGAGGGTGACGACATGTCTGCGGTTCGTCTGTCTCCCAAGCGCATCCACACGAAGGAGACGACGAGCAGACGACAGCGAGGACGGACCGAACCTGGTCGCCACCCCACAGTGCCGCGAAACTCCAACATCGCACCGTGGCACCGTTGTCCAAGAGAGAAATCGACGTTTGCTACCGCGATAAAGAATCGTACGCCGCTGTCACGTACAGATCGAGACAAAGCACCGTGATAGGCTTCGCGCAAAGCGCCACTAGCTTTACTAACCCAAAGCATGAGAGTGACACAGGCATGGTCCTGCTCGAGAAGGGTTCCGCGTAGAAGCAACGAAGTTCTGGGCTCGCGAAGGTGCGTTTGGAGATGCCTTCACGCACTCCGCGCTCGTGCACAACACTCAAGTTCACCACAGCCACAAGAGAGGTCTTGCTCGGTGAAATCCTGATTGGACGTGCAAGAATCATCGCGGCGTGCTAGACGAGTTTTGACGGAAGCTTCTTGACGCGGACCCGGAGGAGTACAGGAACCTGCGTCGCGTCAGCCAGACAAAGTTTCTGCAGTTCCTTTCACACGTGGAACGAAGAAACGCCCGACAAAATGAACCAGCGAACGCACAAAACACAACGATGCGCCACTTTTGTTTTCATGATTTCATCGCCCAGAAACAAAAACAAGAAAACAATGTACCGTTGCCAGACTAAACGCTTTTCAAGTCAATCTCCCGCCAAAAATCCGCGAGTGAAAAAGGCGCGTCCGCGGACGAGGCGCGGATTGCAGGAATCGGTGACGTGCCGGTCACTTGGTACACGGTCTGCGGACAAAAATCGCGATTCGGTCCGTCGTGTGAATCGGCTGTACGACGCGGTACGACGTGCGACCAACAGACACAGGAAGTAGCAATGGCTCTCGTACGGGGCGCAGACAAGCCAGCCAAGCAGCCAAGCCGATCCACTACGAGGAGGCGGGGAGTTTCTCTCCTCCACGCGCCCGAAATGCCGAGAGAGAGAAAAAGTGGAAAGGAGGTGACTACCGACTAAATTGCGTCTGGCGCAATCAATATTGCTCTAAAAATTTTTTTTTCGCGTAAAATTCATTTTTTGACACGCGTGTCCCAACCAGACTGTTTTAAAAAAACTTTTTTTTTCTTTTTCAGGGGCCCTTTAAATGCGATAGAATATTGTTGTCCACCTCCCCGGAAATTTTTATTCTATAACATGAAGACGTATGCGCATGCGCGGGAGAGCAATAAAGGGATAAATTAAGAAGAAAGAACGTAATTCAGAACGTCTCCTTAGGAGTATTGAGTCCAGGATCCCGTGAGTTTGATCGCGACACTCAACCCACTGTTCCTTGGGCTAGACTTGTAAAGCGATAGTTTTTACGTGCCCTTTTGCTCTCCTTATCGCGCGCATGCGCGGGTCTGAAGTCGAGGGGCTCACTGGCTGTGCCGCAGTCTTCGGAAGGCTTCGCAAGAGAAAAGGGCGGATTAAAGGGGGAGACAGCTGAACAAAAGCGGCGACATGCAGAGTATGACCATCTTATTAAATGCAAGTGTAAGGGCATTCGATGTTCAGTTATTCGCTGTAGTGTTCGCCGCAATTCAATCATCGGATGTTTTGCCTTCATGCAAGAGAAGCATTGCGTCGAATTTTGACGTAGTCGTCACCGACAGATGAAAGAAGAAACACAGTCCCATTTTTAGATACGCGAAAATTGCGAATGAATTTTTGTGTATTCGATTCGACATCCGACTCTTTGGCCACAGTTCGGCACTATTCGATTTGAACTCGATTCTAGTTAAAATTTCCTTATACGCACTCCCCTTATAATAAGTAAAGAAACGGAAGATAAGGAACTGTTGAACGTGTTGCTGGGTGTCATGAGTCGGACTGAACAATAGACACATAATGCAGGAGATGACCCATGCCCTTGTCCTACGTCATGTGTTCATCATTTCCAATGTTTCGTGCTAAATAAAGGTCTGAACAGAAACATTGCAATCACACACATTAAAAGACATACCGAGGCCAGTCGTACAAAACGCCCTCGCGGGCAAGCGACCATAAAAACATACACCTATCATCACTTCTGCTGGAATGGTATAGTTATTTGCTCGAAAAAAACAGCGAAAAATAGGAAACTTACAATAACGGACGCTAAAAAAAAATTAATGTCAGACAAAAAATAATTTTCCTTTTTTTATGGCAATAAGCTTTCGGGCGTCCAAACATATCTTTCAAATTCACATAACTGTTCAAAGATGCGTGTATCCTGTACGCTTACCTCTGTAATTCCTAGTTTGTTCGTGTCTCAGGCTTGTCATAAGTTTAGTTTCTAGGATCGTATCTCATTTTTTAACAAGGGTAAGAGCTCATAAAACGGCGCTTAGTTACTGCAGATCTTTCATCACACTTTCATTTCAAGCTGAACTTAAGGAAACTACCTCATACTCAGTAAGAAGTTCTTTGTTTTTGTTTTGTGGAGGGGCGGGAGTGTATGTGTGTGTGTGTGTGGGGGGGGGGGCGGGCTTTTCAATCGAGCAGGTAGTAATGAAGTTGTGCACGAGTGTTCATGGCTGTAATAAAGTTGATAGGGGATACTTATTTCTAGTTCAAATACCAACTTATCTTAGTATCTTATAAACAGCATTCCACCCTGAAGAAAAGCGGTCCCCGCTTGAAACGTTGGTGAATTGGGGGCCATTCCTGGAACTTCTTAATTTCCGTTTCACGTCCAACCGGCCCGTTGGACCTTCTCACCGGGGTGTTGTTGCGAAGACTTTCAAAAATCCTAAACATTAGGGCGTTTGAGAAAAATAAATAGACTGTCTTCGGGAACAAACTACCAGCCACGGCGGACGCAAGTAATTGCTAAAAACATACTAGTTAGCCAGCTAATTAATAAAAAATTGTTAATTAACTTTTAAATTAGTAGAAATAGACATATGGTTCCAATAAGAAAGTTGCTGAGCGTTATCAAAAACCACCAAATCGGTCATTTTCAGAAAGACTTTGAGCGTGTGAGAAGAGTAGTAGCGCACTAAAGTTACCACTCCTGGAGCAGGTACACGTCTGGGGCTGAATAAGATGCGGGAAAATCGCGCGGGCGCCTTCCCTCAACCGCTAGCCTGGCCGCTAGCGTGGGTCCGTCTGCTTCTTCCTCCCCGGCCTTACTTTTCTTCACCCTACCTTCTTGAGTTGCAACAGACCATAGAGATATTAGCGTTGTTGACACCGTGACGTCACATGCCATCACGACTTCTCACCGCGAGTCATGTGACATCGTGGCGTACTTGATTTTCATGAGCTCGAGTCGAGTGCTCGGGTTCTCGACAAATCAGCAGTCAGCACCGCCAAACATTCGTGGCTCGTGTTCAATCAAAGGTAAGAATAGCTGAACCCCAACACTGGCGGTATACAATTAGCGTCAAACCGCATCGCCGCTCGTTCTAATAGCGAGTTGACAAGGGGAAAGCTATTTCTTACCTTCATTTTTTCTGCGTCTGGCAGTGAGCGAAGAGAAAAACATATGGATGTTTTTGCAACCTATCAACGTCGGGGGTTAGCTCTTAGTGGTATTTACTCAAAGTACAAAAAATTCTTGCATGAACCATTTTACATGTACACATCATTAAGGCAGCCAAACATGTTTTCGTTGTTGCTGAACTGTCTTATGAAAGTAGTCCCCGAGAACAGAAGGATTGAAAGAACTAAATGTAGCTTATTAATCTGACGATAAATTAAACTACAAGTGTGTACGGCAAGGATACCTGAAAATACATATTCTAGTTGCCTTAGAGGCACCCACTCAAATTCTCGCTGCTTTGTTTAAGTTTCACAGTTTTGGGGTGCAAAATAAAAGAAATGGAGGATTACTGTTAACAAGTGACACAAATATAATTGTCGAATTGGCACCCCCAAACGGAGGAGGGAGTCCTTCAGAAATAAAAAGCATTCTCTGGAGGAGCATCGTAAAATAAAACAAAAAGGGGCGGGGGGGGGGGGGGAGAGAGAGAGAGTTTTAAAACGTACTGTGTTGTGAAGGTTCCTCTGCTCCGCATGTTGAGCGCAGAACAGACAACTTTCAGGGCGCCGAAAATACACAAGGACAAGAAACAAGAAAGGTCTCCTTCTTGTTTCCTTTCTTGTTTCCTTTCTTGTTTCCTTTCTTGTTTCTTGTCCTTGTGTATTTTCGGCGCTCTGAAAGTTATCATGAACCAACTAGCCCAGATTGCCATTCTAATGCAGAACAGACATCGTGATCCCGCAAAGGTACTTCGTTTGCAAAATCACTCCTACCAGAAAGCGCGTTTTCGTGGTGCCAGACGCTCGCGCCGTTCCTCACAACGCTGCACCAAGAAAGAATAATTTTTGTTTCTGAATACACGAGTTGCACTGAGCGTGAACCTTCTGCAACATGCATTGTGCACCACAAAATTAAATTTTCTCAGCAAAAAAAAAAAAAAACTTTCT
Organism: Ixodes ricinus; assembly: GCA_037355805.1. Lineage (NCBI taxonomy): Eukaryota > Metazoa > Arthropoda > Arachnida > Ixodida > Ixodidae > Ixodes > Ixodes ricinus. The sequence goes on along the minus strand of JAZHYW010011114.1, from coordinate 23,865 downwards.
GAGTGCGAGGGTATCACGTGCAAACCATGTTAAGCAGTTTAGTTTTCTGGTTAAATCTGATGTTCTCAACCATAGCCTCCTCTATGCTGACAAAGCCTGGCAGATCACCACGAGACGCGGCCACCGTAAGTGAAAATTTAGTACGGCAGACAACGAATGAGAGGAGAGGAATGTAACAGGCGTCCCGCTGCGACGAGATGCCGAAACACTCTTGTCCCGAGCGATGGAGTGTCGGCTCGTACTCCTCGCGTTCTTCGTGCTACCGCTTCTTTTCTCGTCGGGTTTGAAAACCATGTTTCCTCGCCGCTGCAGAAGCTCTCCGTTGAATACCAGAAATTATCTCTGCTACCAGATCCTCGTGCTCTAAATCTGCGACTGGGCGCTCTATGGCTCCGTCGTGGAACTGTCAGGCTTTGGGGTATAGAGGAGATGTCTCAACACAGTAGCAGATGCTAAAAGAGCGAGCTCCGGGCTTTCAGCGTTTTTGCCAAGCACGCGCGCTCCTGCAGTGCAAGCACTGGTCAGGACCACCTGCTTGCCCTTGTAGCATCGGCTGCGTCTGGACTTAAAGGGGCAAAGCATTTCTGGCCATTTTTTTTATTTTCATCGCGTTCGCTTGAACTATTGAGTGTGACTCTAGCAACACATTAAACATAAAATAAAAAAAGAAGCTGGCGTATTTTGAATATAATAGGTGAAATACGTTCAGAAGTTTGAGCACATGATCTTTTGTTGATGACGTTCTTGGTCTGAACCAATAGAGAACCTAAACGACAAGAGCGTGCAACAACCATGCGCGATCTTCCTAAATCTTGGAAATTAACATCCAGTTATGAAGATGTGAACGCCCCACCAATTTATGGATGTTCCAAGCAAACATTTGGGTGAGACTCACGTGCTTGAAGGGATTACAAGGGGCACTTCCGTCTATTCAGCGAGTCCTTCCTCTAGAATTTTATGTCGTCATTATCTGATGCTCTACACCAATGTCGTCACTGAACTCTCGTTTATGACACTGATAGGCCCGACTCTTCGAAGCAGCATTTCCTTTTTTTTCATCCTTTGCAATGCCCCTTAAGCTGAAACGAAGTATAGCAAAAGGGGATGTCCAAATTATAAAGTTATGCAGTATATAGAGCAGTCTCGTGATATACCGCAGCCTAATAAAATGTTGGAGCGCGCATGACTGAAAAAACACATAGTTGTAAAATGAGGCCCCAAAACAAGTGCAGGTAAAATCTAATATAACTTTAGCTTCCCGAGAATGTATTCGCGAAGTTTCGAGCTCGTGCGATCCGATGTCCAAATGTGATTTAAAATAGAAATATATTGTCTGTTCTTGCGATCTTTATGGGTAATTAGGAACATCATTGCACGCATCTCTATCAGAGAAATGCGGACGATAACCAACCAATACCCAGTTCACACGGCAGCGTAAAGGTACCTTTAGCTCAGTTCCCTTAGCTAAAGGTACCGGTTGTAAACGACGTTCTTGATCACACGATAAAAATACCCAATTCACACTGCAGCGTAAAGATACCTTTAGCTTAGGTTCCTTAGCTGAAGGTACCTGTAGTAAACGGCATTCTTGATCACACGATGAATAAACGGAGCACTTTAAGTTGATGTCGACTGCATTCCCGCTAAACCGCGAGAGGAGCACATGATAAACAATTATTCCTCGAAATCGGTTTGACGCACAATTTTTGATTATTCTGTGTGAAATATCACATTTAAAATCTAAATATTAGTTGTGTTTTGCTTTTGCGGCACTTTATTTCTTTTTCTTAGTCTAATAGGGGCAGATGATTTAGGGCCACAATGGCCCTAAATCATCTGCGGTTACGAGTTACCATTGCGAGGTGGGCGACCTTTTTCTGCTTAGCAGCTCCATTTTTCCGCAGTTCTCACTAAAGTAACTAAATAGTGCCCGGCAGATACAAACCCCGTCGGAGTCTCACGGCTACGTCAGTCACACCATCGAAAGAGATGGACGACGATGATGAAAAAAGGTCCTGGGCGGGAGAGTCGGACGATTCGTTCACAACCTCGAAAAAGGGCTCGCAGTGGTCCATCACGTTCGAGTTCGTAGCAGACATTGTTTTCCACGTGCCGCCGCTGCTACCTGCTAGCAGGAGTATGCGTTCCTCGTTAATGTATTTTGCATCGCATTTGTGTCCACAATCATTTCGTAATTCGCTACTTATATATATTCAATTTGTTGTAATGCATTAAACAAGATATATTTATATATCTATGATTTTTATTTTGAGTTTTTGGGCCCGAGGTTACTCCCTGTAGTTGTAAAGGGAGCACGGAGACCTCCGTTTAACACAGGACCTCCCTTAGCGAAAGGGACCTTCATGCGCCGTGTGATCACGTTCTCCAGCTCCCTTTACGACAGGTACCTGGGCTAAAGGTACCTCTACGCTGCCGTGTGATTTGGGTACAAGTCCTGAACAGTTGAGAGTCCGACGTTTCAAAACCGGTTCGGTATTTTCATCAGGGGCAACCATTTGCATGTGGAGAGCTGCAGATTTTTTTCCATCAACGGTGTGTCGTTTGCTTCCTTCACTTTTAATGCGAAAGCATTAACTGTCCCATGAAGCGAACCGACGCCATCAGCTTTGAAGCCGCGCCAAACGGCGCCTTCCCTCGTCCCAATGTCGCCTGTAGCAGAAATTTGATGGATAGGCTCCCATTGACTAGCGCGTGTCATCAAGGAACGAGGCTCCCATTGGCTCTCGTGCGGCGTAGTTCGAAAAACGCCACCAGAGAAGCCCTCTCTATGGCGGCGCAGGGCACCGAGCTGCCCGGCCGTCGGTAAGAGGTGCGGCGGTGCGAGCCTGGCCACACAACCCACTCGGGCAATCTCCGAACAGGTTGCGCGGCCAAGCTCAGCGCGGCGACGCCACTTCACGAGAGCGCGCGCTCGGCCGTCGGCTCACGAAACGGGGCCGTCCAGGCCACTACGCCGCAGACGAACTAATGGAGCAGAAGAACGACTTTCATGATTTCGCTTTCACAACTCATAAGCAGTGCTTAGGTGTCCTCGGACTGTTTTGGTTCTTCTAGTGCCCTAGTCCGTCGACATACGCCGATGGTTAAGTGGCTATCGACCAGCCCGACCTGTTGAAACGTCGGGCTCCTAAATGTTTAGGACGTGGTTGGTGAAGGTCTGTATTTCTCAAATTTTTGACCCAACCAGACGGAGTTCTGTCAAACGTGTTTACGTTTAAAACCTACATTTCTATCCATTTATTTTTGCAGTAAGGCGTCCTGTATGGAATTATTTAGAAGAATACCATTTATTTTCTCTGTCTGCACATTTCGTGTATTTTCCTTCAGATCTATAATGGGAGCACACAGCCCTTTTTGGCGTAGCCCACGACCCAGTGTTTCACACTGCCAAACAGCGAACAAAAAAGCGCGTTCCGCAGGCTCGACAGGTGGAGTACTACTCTGTATCATTCTCCCGTGTCGGTCTATTATGTGAACTTCATACCGTCAAATTTGTTTATGACAATAAAAAATATTTTATTGCTGCCTGAAGACCTGACAACATAAATAAAGGGCCGATCATCTTAAGATATACATCATAAGTAAATGCACCCCCAAATTATCTGAAATATGCATTGCAAATCTTTTCCGGTCCTCGATAGGCACGTCTATAGGTGATTTGGAAGAACCTTAAACAAATGTTTTATTTTGAAGCTGATTTAAATAACATATGTGTTCATGAAACATATTTAACTTCTCATACATATAGAAGTCTGTTGCTCGATTTATATGATGAACAAGAATTTTATGTGTCTGTGGGCAGGACGAAAACAAGGTACGCAGTGGCGCGTGGCTGAACTATGACGATTGCGCACGCAGACCGTCAGAAAGTGACCAATTTCCTGTAATGTCGAGCTGCAATGTCGAGCAGAGTATGAAATACTGCTTTGTTCTATTTAACGAAAAATTAAAAAATAGAAAGGGTGATGTTTATTTGCAAATTGAATTGACTGGCATCTTGACACGAACAAACTTCAAACGCAAAGCTATGTCGAAAACGTTCACTTCGGTACGCGCTATTTTAGGCCAGATCCAATCTGAGTACAAAGGTCATTCTTTTCTGCATGATTATTCGCCTGCATCACGGTGCTGAGTGTAAACAATATTGGTCACGAAAGCAAGAGTTGTGATTGCCGTTCAGTGTTTCTGTAAAAGGTAGACTGAAAGGGTTTGTACTTTCAGTTTTGGAAATATTATTGATTTTTGCTCAGTTGCATCGTCATTGTAAAATGTAATTTGTAAACTAGATTTAAGGACATATATGGCGAGGACGTGCCCATTTAATGATTTTATCCACTGTAATTAATTTGTCGGTTCAAGAACACAGCAGGATTCGACTTTTAATACTGCGACGCAAAGTTGTTGCATTAACGGGTATTTTAGGCGACCCACCAAACTGATAACCTATAGATTCAAGTAAAATATATGCGACTGAGGTTAAAAAGAAATAGATGTTGAATCATATATGTTAATCTAGCTTTATTTTACTGTTTACCGAAATTAAATAACGTGATTTATTTTTGTACCTGAAAATAAAAGTGAACTCTACGATTGATAAAACGCTATATAGATACTCGTTTTACTGTTGAAATAGTGCCTATATACCTATTGCTGTCTTACCCAAGCATCAAGGAGAATGCAGGGATTGGTGTTCCACGCGCCGCACGTGCTGGCCTCAGCAGTAGTAACTTTTCCAAAGCAAAAACCTAAATCAAATGGCATCTTGCACGCGCGTTCGTCAATGCTTTCTTTTGGTTATTTACTTCAAATCATTTATACAGGAAAGGCGTGCGCGTGTGGCGCGTGGAACGCCAATCCCTGCATTCTCCTTGATGCTTGGGTAAGACAGCAAATGGTCTATTGGCGACGTGAGCGATCGAAAGTGTCGCTGTGGTCGGCCTGCCACAATTGGCCGAATGCTGACTATGACGTCAGCAAAGGATTTCTCATCGACGAAAATAAGAGTAATGTAAGAACTTCAATTGTTGACAGTGTTGGCAGTGTTGGTTTCAGAGCGCAATGATTTCAAGCTTTCACCATGCTAATTTCAAACACCATCGAACTTGTTGCTCGCAAGGTAATGACGTCACGAGAGGGAACCATAGGAGGGCACCACCAAAACATCTCGCCGCCAATTGCCAAAGAAACGCGAAAAATATATTCTCAGTTTTGCGGTTCAAACCGGTTCGAACCGGTTCAGACCGGTTCAAACCGTTATTTTTTGCTCCCCGGAACTGAACCGGAGCTGAACCGAAAGCCCTGAACCCGAACCGGAACCGAACCGATAAAAATTTCGGTTCGACAGCCTGGTTTTAGTGTGTGTGTGTGGGGGGAGGGGGGTGACGGGGGGGGGGCGATGGCGGTAGAAGTTGCATTCGTGGTAAAAAGCGATCGCGCCAGGTACGAATCGAACCCAGACTATTTAGATGTCGCAGCAGGTCGCCGTGAGTTTAGGTGCTATTTGGCGGGAGAGCCCTGCGGGGCATCCGCTCTGCATCCGGCAGATAGCAACTTGACACCCTGTCACACGTTTTTAAAACCCCGGTTTGCGCCGGTATCCCCATTCCAGGAATTACTATTGAGTGTACATGCCACGCGTTAAGCCAGTCGCTAAACTAACCGATGAAGAGCGCCGAGAACATAGACGCCACGCGTTCCAAGTGAAACTCAATTGTGTACATCGATAGAATTAGGAGAGCGTGTTGGTTGAACATCTTGGTAAGCGAACGCAAAGTAGACAAGGGACACACAAAAACACGCCAGGCACGGACAGCGTTCAGCGTCCAGCAATTTGCCATGCATATTTATGACATTTCATATAATGTCAAGAATTTTTTTTATTCAGTAGCACAATTTCTGCAACTTTTAGTTAAGAGCCGCCTTTTCTTTTACTGAGATAAAAGCCTAACCTGAATCTTAGAAATTAACGCACCGTGTTTCTTTCATAGTTATAATTCCTTTTTTATTCGATCTTTCCAAATACGAAGTTTTGACCTTGGCAAAAGCAAAATTATGGGACAACATGATTTATTTTTCATGTTGGTTGCTGCGCAATCAAAAGCGAGGGCAAAAAAAAAGAAACGCCCCCTGCGACTTTTTTTTCTCGATACATTTGCGCAATTATTGCGAGTCCTGAACCACGTTGCTCGCACTCCTACGCTCAGACAAAAAAGTAACACTGCTCTTTTTGCCTTACTTTCGAGCTTAAAGAAGGTTGCGAGAGCAACATGAGAACCTTGAAACGTTAACAGCTGTCATGGTAGCTCGTATGTTGCACGTGGGAATGTTTCGAACTTGCTGAGGGGGTATTGCGGCGTTTTCTTCATGGCCCTCGATTTGCCCGAACATTTTCTAAACACCTCAACAAACATCGCTGAAATATTACCCCAAATATTAAGCCAAAATACTTTTTTCGCAAAGGTATTACATTGACAATATTGGTCCTCACCTTGTTTGTCAAACTAAAACTGGTAACAATGAAAAAGTGACGCCAGCGACAGGCAAGGTTGACAGTTTTGGATTGTAGAATTTATTCCCACCTGGTTATAAACCGTTTCATTATGTCAGATGAATGCCTTGGAATTTTGTAGATTGCTTTCTCGGCTGGCAAGCCTGCCTGCCACTGACGTCACGGCACTGAAAAGTGCGGGTATATTTGAATGTTGGTGTTGGCATAATTTTCATTTGGCAATCTCACAATGACTATTCTTAATTTCGCGACCCTAAAAAGGAAATGAGAGAGGGTAAAGGCTGGGAATTAAAAAATATAGTTAGCTTGGGTAGCTTAAGAAATCGCCTAAGTACCCCTTGAAGGATCGAGTTCGTCCAGGTTTGACATTTTCGAGCATTTAGCGTGAAGTTTGACAAACGTTCAGCAGAAGTCCCACTGTTTAAGTTTAGTATACGTTTGTGTCGCGGTTTGTTTATTTAAAAATATGTCCAAAGAGATATATCAAATGAAAACTTAAGAAACTTCTAGAGAGCCCAGCATACACAGATGTAATTTCCAAAAATATTTGACGAGCAAATAAATAAGAAGTTTTTGCAGGTTTTCGAAATCCTAGCGGTATATTTATGTTGATAGAAAATAGTGAAAATAAACAAAAGTATCAGATCCAAAAATGTTCTGTTTTTAAATATGTGAAACTTTTAGTGATATTTCCATTGTATTCTGCAAACATCAACCAAGCGCAGAGTCGCATGCAAAAAGAAAAATCCATTTTGCATGAACATTTTGCATGAACTGACTTAGAATCATCCAGTTATTTTTACCCAAGTTACACTTGGAGAAACGAGCGCGAAGGTGCCGGCCATCGCAAATATTATTTTTCCCCTAATATTCGCTATAACTTATTGGACGACCTTCGATATAGCTGTACATGTTGTGAGAAAAGTATTGAAAAATCTATATAAAAAAGACATCAAGTTGCAATCATGCCGGAGAAAATAGGCGCGAGAAATTCTTCTGCTTAGGTCCTGTGCTCGCACTTTCTTGTCTCACAAGGGAACGTCGGTGCGGAGTCAGGATTGGATTCTTGTTCATTTGAGATTTTGGCTCCACGAATGACTTTTCTTTCCTCTTGATTACTTTCTCTGCGTTGGTCGCGGAAAACCGATAATAGCCATTTCTGCATCACTAAAACTATAATTGGAGAAGCTGCATTGTTTTTTCCAGTAACATAAAAAAACATACACATGTACACATATAAAATCTTTAGCTTGTATAAAAAAAACTGTGGATAAAAGAAAGAAAACACTTGTGTCAAGCTTACAGACTTTTTCTAAAAGCTTCTTAAAGAAAATAGCAAAACAAAAAAGAAATCTGGCGACGACGAGAAGTATTGCAATTTTCTCGTCGCAAATAGAGTCGAGATGAAAATTCTTCCTTTTCAAGCTCATCTCGCCAACACCAATTCCAGCCGCGGGTGGTCTACATGTTTGGGCGGGAGTGACGTAAAAACACAGAAAAATAAACATTCGGATATATAAAGCATCGTGATTCTTGGCTTCAACATTTCCACTCCGCCCGTGGTTTCCATTTGAACAAGTGCAGGAGCATGCGGACCTTGGAATACACCGAAAAAGTTTCACGCGGCAATGAGACTAAACTGGAAAACGAATTTCTACTTTAATTTTCCAGGCGCGTGGCAAATAGCAAATGTCGTTTTCTTCTTTTTTTCACGTTTATTAATTTTACGGGATTGTTTATGTTGTTTTCAGATACGTTAATTGTTCGTATGAGTACAAATAAAATATTTCGTGCCTGAAGACTTCAGTAGTGTCTCGAGCTTCGTGTCCGGTAAAACAAAGCAGGCAAATCAGCGCGGGAGATGATCGTTTCTTGTAATTTTTTTTAGACTTCTATATACCAGCCGTTCACCAGACACCTATGCGCCGTGCAAGTTCCTCAGCTCCTGGTGCACCTCGTGCGTTTATTTGACCCCCAAACGCGCCCATCTGCGTTTGTCCCCCCCCCCCCAACCTCAACCAATGACGGCGTGCGCTTGGCTGCCTCCTCATTGTACGTTCCGCCCCCCCCCCCCTCCCTGAACCACATTCACAACGCTTCCAACCCCCCTCCCTCCCTCCGTCCCCCCGCGCCTTCTTTATGTTTCCCTTTGATTGCCGTGCTCCTCCTTGCTTTCCGATGCACCAAAGACGCATTTTGTAACAATTGCTCGCTTTAGAGTTACCGACAACTTAAAGGGACACTGACAACCCACATCCAACTGCTCGAAACCGAAACCGAAACACGAGCACGGAAGCTTTTTTTTCTTTTTTTATATAGGAAGTTTTTTAGTCATAAATAATATTTACAAATATTTTGAACGTGGACGCCAAAATAGTGCTGTTTTGACATCCACGTTCAAAATATTTGAAAATATTATTTTGACGTCCTGAAGCCATGAAAATATTTTCAAATCCAATTTTCACTTCCCCGATCAAAATATTTTGTTTCACATTATTTTGGCATTTCAAACATAGAACTTTGGAGCTTTGGAGGTTCGGACTAAAAAGTGATCGAAAGTGGCGGCCAAACAAATGGCATGTTGCTTACAGGCGGCGTCACGGTTCGACAAGCATTTTTAGGAAACAAATGTGCAGTCGACTGCAATTTATAATCTTTTAATTGATATTTAATGGAAAAAAAAGTTCAAGGTACAATAGCTATTAGGCCGCACGTAACGTTTGTTTGGTTGCGCCCAACATTACAGAATGCGGCACCATTGCTTTTTATGATTTATTTCACGTTTTTATATAATCAAAGGAGCTGAATCTCGTGTCATGGAATTTGAGGTTGATTGAAAAAGGCGAGCATCTTGTACAACCACACCAAAACCTTTCTTCGTTTGCACCGGTCAAGAAACATCAAGGACGAAAGGTTTGCATTCAAAACCTTTTATTTAACATCCCGATCGCTTCGTAGTTCATTCGCTCATTATACACGAATCAAAAATAAGTAAACAAGGAACTCACAAAGCCCGGTTAAAAACAGGGCGGGATCCAGATGCAAAGCGAGACTGCAAGCATACGAAAACGTGCTCCCACGATATGAATGCATAAAAAGCGTACCGAATTTTCTGTGTTACGCAGTGTAGGCAATCACATTTGTTACGTGCAGGCAAGACAGAGGGATATTCAGCTCGCCTTTGATGTAGATTCAAATTTTTAACTGAGACGCGTGCCAAAATGACGTGCGAGAGCTCAGAACATCGCCGCCGGGCGTGTATACATCCGAAAGGATCAACTGTCGGGCAAGTCCCCCCCACACGCTGAATAACACATTTCCACTGCCACCTTGGATTGAAACTTAAACACGCAGCACATGACTTCGGCAACAGGTCAACACAACACCGACAACATCATGAGGAACTAAACAGAACGAAACGACGGAACGGCTACCACCAGCTACCACGACGGCTGCATGGCGGGGGACGTCGAAATAATAGAGCCTCTATTCTGACGTTTTACGAAAGTGGCGTCACAGACGTGGAAATAGTTTTTGAGTTATTTTGAGGTGGACGTCGGAATAGTCACTGCCTTTTTGTTGTTGTTGTTGTTGTTGTTGTTGTTGTTTTTGCTCCACTTCTCCGGTGTGTGAAGCGGACGACGAAGTTGGTGCAACTTTTGTCGTGCGATTGTTTAGCACTTTTATCCCTTCCGCTCGATGTTCTGCGCTTGAAGATTGATTGGCCGGTACCACGCACGACAGTTCCGAAGTAGCGGCCCCATGTCCGTTGTAACGTTCGTCCGTCGTGCGCCTCCATCACGTCGTCCATCCCGTGGTACGTCGCCATATTGAGAATGACGTGTAGGCCCTACATGTACTTGTACTGTGCAGCATTTGTTTTGTCGATCAATGTATTCGCAGTTTTTTGGAGGCCACAAAAATGGGGTTCATATTCTTTTTTATTTTTAATATTTAATGTGTGCCTTAGATGACCGACGACTTTGAATAAATTTGGTACACATAGTTTGCACGCCACGTGACAATAGAAAAGAGAGTAAGCGCGACTGAAACCGGCTAATTCTGGACCGGCTATTTTCGGGAGGATAGAAAATGAATTTCGAGACTCAGATTGTGTTTCGGCTAGTTGGGCTCTTATCTGTCTTTGATCGATGTCGCTCGCACTGAGGCTGCCCAGACTCCGAGGAGACCTCACAGTGCCCCCTCTTCCTCTTTCGTTCGATACTCTCTGCTTTTGATACGCCATGTTTCTGACACCCTCATCTTCCCCTTAATACCTTCTATTTTCCTCATGCTAGCCTAAGTTATCATCCTCACCAGGCTGTCTAAAGTGTCCTCGAAAATTTCCAGCATGCTTATAAGTTCTCCCCAACCACTTCCCTCCTTGATCCTTTCTCACGTTCGTTTTTGTATAATGCTCAAATATACCCCCCCCTCCCCCCTAAACGCTTTTTTTTTACTCTCAAACAAGTCACAAGAAAGACACGAAACGATCTTTTGAGACCGGAAACTAAACTTGACTGCGTACGACTTTGCTGATCTGAACCCTTCAAACTTCACAGTCCTTCCGCAGTATAGCATCGTTCTTCCGACGAACAAAAACAAGTAAATTGCTTATGTGGAAGAGGCCTGCACTCGAATTTGCTAGCGGAAATACGACACGGTCGCTGCTCGAAATGGGGCAGTAGAAGGAAGCAGCATAAGAAAGCAGCACATACATGAGATCTGCTCCCTCGCCCTTTTTATGTTTTTTTTTCCTCGGTAAGTAGCTGTTCGCGACACAAATGTAACTTACGAACCGTTCGTAACGCTTAACTTACGCAAGACTGATTCGTCTGAAATAAAACGTTTTTTTCCTCGTTTTTTTAGTTTGACCAAAAATATAAAGAACTTCGCGCTTGCTTTCCTTCACGCTCTCCTCCTCACCCTCGTGTACGATCAATAAAAGACCGAATGAGTGCCGTGGACCTGCGGAAAAATATTTTGACATAAACCTCCAAACACCAATAATGTGTTTTGTTCTATTCCGATTTACTATATGTATGTGGACATCAGGTGGCTATATTTTACGCGACTGTATCAATCTAACGACCTTCTCTATACTAACGACCACGTCACCTGAGCGCTTCCTATGGGAGCGCCTGGTCCTGCTGCAGTCCGTGTGCATCTCGCTAGGCGGCGCTGAGGCATCGCCAAGTGAGGGAGGGGTCGCAATGACTGTATAAACTAAATAAAAAAGATAAAAAAGCAGCCAGAAACTATTGGAACCATTTTAATGCATTAAGTCATAAAAAAATTCAGAGCAGAAATATGTTGTGATGCCTGAGGGTAATCAGCTTGAAGGAGATGAGGTAATGGAATATATAGGAACCGTAATAATGGAGAAGTTCAAGCAGTAAGGATGCATAGGAAGAGCCTCACCAGTGGAGGAGAGTTCAAGCACTGATGCTGAGGCTATCGAACAAAAATAATGGGAAAGGGCAGAACGGAAAGTTTCAAAGGGTACATCAGTAGGTGCAGGTGGCATGTCAATAAAGTTGATAAAACAGTTAGGACCCAAACCTAAGAAAGCGTTAAGGAAAGCAGTAAGTAGGTATACTATCGTCTCATAACAGTAAAATCCGTAGTCTACAAGTTGGCAAGTTCGCAATGCAGCTACATCAATGAGAGATAACAAGCATTGATAGAAAATGAGAATCTGCTTGGAGAGCTACAAAATAGGTTCCGAAAAGAAAGGAGGTTGGAGGAGAGTTTATTTTCAAATAACACAATGTATAGAAATTACAGAGAAGATGCAAGCGAGCTGGTGAACTTTCAACGTTATAAAACCCGAGACGTAGGACAGAAGGAGAGGAAAAGGGGACAACACAGACACAGCTCTCAATTGAGACCGGTGTCTGTGTTGTCCCCTTTTTTCTTCTCCTTTTGTCCTACGTCTCGGGTTTTACAATGTTGAACACAATGTATCGAGGTTGCGGAAAAGGAAGGTGGACCACTCTCGTTAGCATCCTTAGATATAAAATGAAAGCCGTTTTCAACTCCCTGTAACGCCGAATTGGAGCGCAGCTCTTGAGGAGGGGGAGGGAAGGGTACTGAGGGGAGGGTATACCCAACCTTTCTCCTCCTCCCCTCACGGGGGCCACATGACCTTGGGGGCGGGTCACGTGACTTGGGGGGTCACGTGATCTCGGGGAGGGGGTTCACGAGACCTGGGGGTTCACGTGATCTGGGGAGTCACATGATCTAGGGAGTCACGTGACCTAGGGGGTCACGTGACCTGTAGGGGGTCACGTGACCTGGGGGGTCGTCACTGACCTGTGGGGGTCACGTGACCTTACGAATACGCCGACGCCGACGCCAACGCCGCTCAAGGCGGAAACGGGCGCCTAAGAGCTGCGCTCTAAAAAGGGTTCATTCATGACAGCAGAAAAGGAAGGTGGACCACTCTCGTTAGCATTCTTAGATATAAAAAGGGTTCATTCATGACAATGCCATTCAAAGCAATTTGTGGAACATAATGAGGAGCTTATATGTGGACGACGGAATGTTGCAATTTTTAAGGGATATTACAAAGACAACTTGGTACTAAGAACATGGGAAAGAAATTGAACGGAGCCAACAGAGATAAAACAGGGTCTTCGACAACATTGCCTTTTGTCGCCATTGTTGTTCATGTTGTACCTCCGAAGATTAGACGAAAAGTTAGAAAAAAGCAATCTTGGGTTTGATCTTTCATACAACAGGCAAGGTCAAAAGATCAAACAGTCATTACCAGGTCTGATGTATGTTGAAGATATAGTGCTAATGGCCGATAACAATATAGAGCTTCAGTCCCTTATGAATATATGTTGTGCAGAGGGCCACAAGTTAAGCATAGAATTCAGTACACTCTAAGAGATAAAATGATCTCAAAGGACTAACGGCAGCAATTGATCCTATGATTTTCCACTTTCTCCCCGAAGATACCATCTGGTTTGAGCTAGGTACCGTGCGCAAATGATGAGGACTAGCTGTACTGGACCGGGACTGACCGAAAGGTGTGCGCGATCAAAAACAACCATTAGTCCTCCTAAGACAGGGTGCATGTGTATATACATATAATATAATGTTTCTCTTTCGCAAGACTATACGCTTTCCACGGAGACGCGCATGCGCAAAGTGGTGCAGCCTATGTGGGGAAGCGAGAACATGGCTTCTGGGAACCTATGGGATGCTGTTTTATAGACCGTCGGACATAATTACTGTGTGTACCGTTACTTCTTAGAAAGAGATACATTCCTCGGTATGTTTAGCAACAATATTGAAGAACAATATTGGTTCGAAAGCAGCACCATATTCGTAACATCGTTCACAGACGAGGTGGTCACTGACCAAATGACTTATTTCATGTGACCAGTATAAAAGGCGCATGGGTGGCCGTTGGGGGTGGCGACTGAAGGTATCACAGGTTTTTGCGAGATAATCAGGTCTCCATCTCTCACCCGAAAAGACCGCCTTTATGATCATCACAAAACACAAAACCACATGTTTCGATGAACAAATTAAACTTAAAATCGATGGAACCCCCATCCTAAAAACACCCAACCTCAAGATCCTTGGCGTCACCTTTGAGCAAAATGGAGGAGCGGCGACCTGGATGAAGCAACCAAAAACCCAATGGTTGGACAGACTGAACCTACTCCGAAAGCTCACGGCGAAGGCCTGGGGAGCACAGGCAGATCTACCAAAGAGGCTACACCAAGCACTCCTCCTTTCGAAGGCGGTGTACGGCCTATGGTACCTCCGACTTAATAGAGTACAAGAAGAGGCCCTCAATGTACTGAAATGAAGCGCCATGAGAATCATCACGGGTCTTCCCGAATTCGCTCCCATCGCCAAACTGGAGAAGAGAGCCCAAGTCAACAAGGTCCGAGAAATTGCCGACGAAATGGTGCTGAGGCAGCTCAAAAGGCTGTCTCGCTCTGACCAAGATAGAGTCATCATGCAGAAATTACAAACAAAACCACGGAGCTTGACACGACGTCTATTGTAGCACATCCGCCGCCTTCATGGGAAACGGAGGATGTCTCCGAATAGGCCAGTCCTCCAAAACCAAGGAGAAGATCACAAGAAGATGCGTTAGTACCATGGTGAAGAACACCTAAAGAAGCTTGAACAACTCGGACGCGATACCGAAGTCTTCTATAGACGTTTGTAAGAAAGGCTCCTGTGCGCTGCCATTATGAGCGATGCTGGTGCCGCGTATACGTTTCCGCCATCTGGGGTGCGTCAGCGGTACGTCATTGGGGCACGCGTTGACAAGATGGCCGCGTCTGGTGTATCACCGACGGCCAGCGTTAGCGGCACTCTTACTGCTTCGGGACGCAGGAGGAGGTATCCACACAGAATCGTAGCATCAAATATTGTTGGACGGGGCACCTTTAAGGGTTGAAGCTGACTTTATAACGATCGCAGCCTCTGTTTTAGTACGTCGTAGAAGCCATAGCTGCCGCGAGCGCAGCCATTGTTGATGCAATGGTTATGCGGCTTCTTGCGCATTCTGATGAGCGCTTGGAGATTTTAGAGATTTTTAAAAATGTTGGATTTGTTACTCGTTTAGGTAATTTATTGAATTGTTTCTGACCTTTCGCGGTCAAAAACAACACCTGTATGGTTTATAAAATAAATTAGTTTCCTTCTGCGCTTAGTGGTTTTTGCTTCAGCAAGAGACGCTTGGCAATATTGCACGACAAGCAGCGAATGTCCTGACTGGAGAGTAGGTCCGCCTGACCTCGGTGCGCGGTTCGAGGTTACGCCGGGATCCCACTTGCAAAGGTGTATACCGACGCGGCCCAAAATGAGGCTTGACGCACATGCATCGCATGGAGCTCACCCACTCGCGGCAGAGCATGGAGGGGGAAACGTACAAGACGAGCAGCCCCAAGACGGCAGAACTGTTGGCAATACTGCAAGCCGTCAAGGAAGTCACGGACAATCCCCAACAACCCAATTTAATTATTTACACAGACTCGCAAGAAGCACCCCGAAAATGCAAACGACGCTGCTCACGGAACGACATCGCACTCCAAATATGGTTTTGATTTCTTTACAAATTGTAGAGAAATCAAAACCCGACGTCATCGTCGTTATAGGCTGGATTCCGGTTCCCGAAGGCATCCCGGGAAACGAGAGGCCAAACGAGGCCGCGAGGGCACAGCTAAACGCATGCACCCTGCCCTCACAAGGCCACGATCCTCTTCATGTACCTCAAGAAGAGGACGAAAGGCCCGACATACACCCGAAGCAAGACGAGAGAAAGAGAGAGGAGCAGTTAACCCGAAAACTCAGGCTCATCTAACTTCTTTCACCAGATTCTTATCCAATCCCGCCGGAATACAACCGGTGGTAGGAGGTGAGTATCAGGCAGCTCCAAACAAAGACGGTCATCATGCCCATCTGGCAGGACAAATTTTATAAGCCGACTGACCCAAACGACCCAGGCATTTACCCCAACTGCGAACAATGCGGGGTTCCGGCGACATGTTTCCACCTCGTGTGGACTGCGCTGGAATTTCGCGGTATCACGACACGAAGCAGCGTGGAAGAAGTTTCCCTAGAGGCAAGAAGACCCACATCATATAAAGAGTGGACCCTTCCGGACGTCGCAAACCAGCACAGGAAGCACATCATCGATTCCCTGTTAGACTATTTCCGTCTTTCAGGGGTTGCGAGCAGTGTTGAAACAAACGCTTTACAAGTAACGACGTAACTAGTAACGCGTTAGTTCGTTAGCTAACGTACGAACGCACTCGTTTTAATCCCAAATGACTAACGAGTAATGTCATCATTATTGTTTTACCGCATCTCCTATCAAATTACGTAACCCGTTACTCTTTACTTTTGATTAAAAATGGCCGCATGATTGTTTGAAAGCAAAATATTTTTATTTTGTACGCTACGTAAAAGTGGCAAAAAGAACCCCAACAAAGCTATGTATAAACGGCGCCATTTCAAATTCCTTCGGAAGACACTTTTAACGTTCCCACGACAGGGCCCAAAAGGCGCGAGATTATCGCTGCGCAAACCCCTAAGCGTGTAAGCTTCCTTGGTGCAGTCTTTGTATAGATGCTGCTATAATCACCGGCGCGTGTCAGTAGACCAGATCCGAGATGGAGCACGCGATCCGAACAGGAGTTGCTCCGCCTCCGGATCCCCTGTGGAACATGCCCACTCCTCCAGGATCGGCGGATGCCTTCCCATGATTCACCTTCCTGCGGTCCCGGATTTCGAAGCACATGTTTCCGCAATCGCGGCGCTAACACGTGTTCCACGCACGAGCGAAGTTAATCACGATGTGAAAGATGCGTGTCGATAAGTGATGTGCATCAGCGTAGCCCACTTGCCTCTTCATCGGAAAACTTGTGAACGGTGTCCAAGTATACCTCGATTTTCAGTCTCTTCTGCGGAGGTCCGAAAAGGCAGTCGAGTTGATGCGGGACATATAAGCAATCATCGTCGTCGCTCCTGCTCGAGCTGCTGCTGCTGGAAGAGCTGCTCGAGCAACTTGATGACGAACTGTCATCAAGCAGCAGCAGCAGTAAAGCGGGCGGCACAGGCGGCATTTTGCGAGCGGCCATTACGAATTCTTCTGAGGCGAGATCGCGAGATGCCCGGCGAGGAAGGAAGACACGTCAGCGCGCCGAGGGCCAGGGCTGGCCAGGCTGACTTCCGGTCGGATCCGCCGAAATCGGCGGAGCGACTTTTCTCGGATCCGGATAGAGATCGGGAGTGGGAGTTGATCCAAAACAACGAGTAGAATACACCAGTCTTGATCTCGATCGCCCAGTGAAAATGACGCGCTCGAGAAAAGTCAACCCCGACGCGCTCCAAAACGACCAGTGGAAGGAAATTCGCCATTAGTTCGGCATAATAATAGTGTCTGTTAATTGCATCGTGTGAAGCCCACTAACGTTCCCAATGCCTGGAAGCAGTAGATGGTTACATATGAAGCAATTAGACAACGCAGACCAAGGCCACAAGCCAGTTCTGGAGCCAGCTTGTTGTGAAAGTTTAAAAATGAAATTGATAATTTTATTTTGTGTGCACGACAGACAACCATGAGTTTAGCCAGGATTACTTTTGAGTGGAGAATGCCATTCTGTTTATATTAGTTACTCGGATTAACGTCATGGCCTTCGCTTCAAGCGTACTTTAACGTTTTCTTTAAACTGAATTTTACGTGGTTTTTTAAAAGGATCGTGCTTTTTTCGTTTCAAAAACCGTACTCTGTTCTCATATTTTTCTTTTTTGCTGATTACAATTAATTTGCATACTCCATTTTCCAACACACTATTTACTAATATTGCCTCTTTGAACTAACGGTGCCTTTGAGTGTGAACTTCTCACATACGTCGACCACGTATAAATTCATATGTTAGCCAAATACAACAGATAAACATCTTATATGCAGCTACAGACGCGTATTGATGAAGTACAATAAAAAGGCGCACATTTTCAACCGTCTAGATCAAGTTGGGGAACTCTCAGATACCATCCTAGCTAAACATCTGACTTGAAGTTGCATTACGAAGAAAAAATATTGCCTTGACTTTTAAAAATAGAAACCATCCAGCTCGAGAGACAAACTAAATAGAAACCCGTTATCAACTTCAATTAAATATCACTGCGATACGTGAATTCAAACTCCAATTTAATCTCAGAGCGAGATTATTTTTGTCAATAAAATTCTGGCAGTGTCGGACTTAACTTGAGGTGCGTTGGAGGGAGAATTATAAATAACTGCTGAGCGTTCGTAGAATCCAACACTCGTCGAAGTCCCCTCGTGCGACTTGCAAAGAGGTGGGCACTTGGACGTATATCGCTTTAATCTATTCACCGAATTCGACATTGTCATTGCCACACTGGGCACATAAAGCCATGCCGATAACTCGTGTTCAGTCAACACACATCTGGCCATTGAATTCACAACTAAATACGCGACCGGCACTGCCAATACCAGCGTGATCAAAGTGCGCGATATGCTGCGGGCGCTATACTCGCTGCACAAACGAAGGGCCGAGTTTCACCGCCACCTCCCGCTGGCCTCTCATCGAAGGTGCGTGCTGGGGTCTTCTCGACGGAGTGGTCGTTAGTATGGAGAAGGTCGTTATCCACCCTCTCCCCTGCAACCTTGCTTGTGACGCTGCGGGGAAACCTGGAATAAAAAATTACGGGCACGTTCATTTGACCAAACGCGATGAAATGCGATAGCTTCACAGGAACGTCGTTAGTGAAAACAATTTAGAAAGGAAATGATATGGTGATGAAATGGTTGTAATATGCCGTGAACACATCCAAAACGACGACAACAACGGCCCCTATGGACGACGTCGAGGACGACGTCAAGAACGGCGTCTAGAGCGTCGTCTAGGACGAGCCTCTAGGACAAAGTCAAGGAGGGCATCGAGGACCAACTCGTGGACGACTTCAAGAACGATCTCCAGGACAACCTCAATGATGACCTACATGACCTCTAAGACGACCTCAACGACGACGTCTAGGATGGCCTCAAGGATGGCTGAAGGACGACCTCTAGGACGACGTCGAGGACGACGTCCAGGACGACGTCAGGGACGTCAGCCTCATCTACAGACGCTTGCGAGCTTATGCGACCGGCGCTTACGCGGACCGAGCTTGCGGAACCGGCGCTTTCCTGACCTTGATTACTCGACCTTGTATCTTCAGCCACGGACGTTAAAAACATTATAGGACATGACCTTGAAGACATGACCATGAAGCCATGACCTTGAAAACAATGGCATGACCTTGAGCGTTGTTGGGCGTACAAAGCTACCACTTTAAAGGGGCACGGAAACGCAAATGACGTAACCGCGAGCTCTACCTCTCGCTTCAAAGTCGGCCAGCGAAAAGCGCAATGCGTGTCGAGCTCGGGACGTCAAGAGTTCGCTGCACGGCCAAGGGCATGACCTCCGAGACTTCTCTCGCGCTCTGCTACGGCCTCTCAAAACGCTCAACTGCCCGGCAAAAAAAAAAGAAGAAAACAAAAGCGAGACCAGTTAGTTTTTTAGACTTCCGCACGCGGCGCTTGTAACCGAACCAGAAGCGGAAACATAATCAATCGCCTCAAAGCACGCTGTCAAATGTGAGCCCGCGGCATGAAGCTCGCATTCTCATTGTTCTCATCATCGTTCCCGGTAGGTTCCCCATTCATCTCCTAGTATTTTGCGAACTCCGTTGGTCGCCATTTCCTTATTGAACATTTTAGAAAACTTCTTATAACTTCTGAATTAGAAAACGGTAAGTTTTGAAACTTCGGAATCTGGTTTCCAACAACTATAGCACTACCTTAGGGCGCACGAATTAGGTGTAGGTTAATGCGTAATTTATTTTCGTGCCAAAAAAAAAACGATTTTATTTTTGCAACGCATCCGGTATGGGTTTCATAAATAGGGAGTTTTCGTAGACCGCGTTCTCGCCTCCGCTAAGCTCCGCTAAGCCCTCCGCAACGAAGAAGCCGCTACCGCGCCTGCGCGCCAATGGCCTTTGCTGTAGAAACCCGGATCTCGTAGCGGGTTGCGGAGAGCGTTGCGGGACAGCGGAAACGATCTACGAAAACTCCCTATTATAACACAAAGAAATCTTCACGAACATTTCAATGCATTTCTGCTCTACGGCACACTCGTGCATCTTAGCGTCGTCGCGCGCTAGTATTGCTCTTCGTGGAAAACGCTGCCAGACACGTGAATCCACACAGCGCCGCATAGCTGTGTGGATTCACTAGTGATGACATTAAATGAAGAACTACACTGTGGCGTAAATCCATCGAAAGTAGCTTAGAATGCGAAAACTACTTAACATGTATACGAATATTTAGTGTATTTAAAAGTCTGGTCTTGACTATTATGTTTTATATTGTGGTGCTCACAAACGTACTAATAGTATTGTAAGAATAACATATTTGTTTTGATATATATATATATATATATATTATATATTAGAAAGAACAACCGGCATAACCTAACTCTCCGCTATATGGGGACAAATTACTTTCGGCAGAAGCGAACAGAACTCGAAATAACTTCAAAGCGGTTTTTCCTTCTTTTTTTTTCTTTCACGCAGGTTTTTTTAAATGTAAGATGCATCTCCAACAGCAGGATATCGAATCAAACTTGAGGTGGACCAAGAGAGTGCACTTGCCGTTATGTTTTCTTTTCTTTTTTTTCTAGCGCTTGTGCGAAAGATGCGTGGGAGCTAGTGTCCTCAATAGACGTTCTCAACAGCTCCACGTTTGGAGAATCAGTTTTTGGGGAGTTTTCTTTATCATGAATGTTTTTTGTTTGCTTTTTCATCACAAAATCAGTGTTTCTTCTTTTTGTTTTGTTTTAAGTGTAGCTCGTAGGCGGTTATCTTTTTTAGTTGACCGAAGGAGGAGGAACCACTTCGGGAACCGATTGAGGTGATTCGATTTCGTGTTCTCTTCGGCGAATGCTGATATTACGATTGCGAAAGAAGCGAACTAAACATCATATATATATATATATATATATATATATATATATATATATATATATATATATATATATATATATATATATATATAGGTGTTTCACAAAACGCAGGGCCAAATCGCTCCTGCGAAAACTAAGCATCGCACAGAAAAAAGGTTGATGCCGTGCTGCTGTCTGCTGAAGAGTCTACTTAGAAAAAATAATAACGTTTCGAAAAAATAGTTTTCTTTTTGTTTTTTAGAAAGTAGCTTTTTATTTGTTCATTTGAAGGCCATACTTTTAATTGGAAACTTACTGGGCATCATCAATAACCCCTATAATCAACACTTTTATAGACAAGTATAAAGCATGCTGAGCATTTTAGCATTTTTTGAAAAACCCTTCAATAGACCCTTTCCGGAATTCAGTGCCATCTGGTGACTCAAATGGCAGTCTAACTTTTACCGTATTAATGGCGGCAATGAACCTGTGGTCTGCAGTATTTTATGGGGCACCGTCACTTTCGCAAGTCAACGGTAAACGAGAATGTGCACTTCACTGTACAGTTCTTTTTCATATCTTTCAGTGTCGATGGCAAAAAAATGCAACCAGTCAGAACAACGCCAACCACAGACGCCTGATAAAGTTCAATATATCAAGGGGCTTTGAAGCCGGGTGTGCTACTAACGTATTAACTGGGCCCGAGTCTGAAATGAATGCTTACGCCAGCTCTTGCATCCATTCCTGCTTGACGTCGCGCTAACGCTAGAATGTAAGGCCTCGAACCAAATGCTTATGAGCATCTTCAACTTCTTCCTTCACAGGTAAACACAAGGCCGCCGTTAGTATGGCACATCAGCCATTTTTGAGATGTGGATAGTTATCAAAGTGGCCAGACTGGAATTCCGGAAATGGTGCTCTTCTGACGCGTACTGAGGTTTCGGCTTCTTATCCGAGCGCATCTTGGCGGCAGCTGTCCTGCCGTCCGACGGCCGAAGCGCGGAACCTTATCGCAGCGAGACGTTCCTTATCGCCGGGCCGCGCGCGCGCTACGCTTCTTTGTTTTTTACGAAAGAGGGAAGAGAGGTGGCCGGGCGGGCGAGACTGGCGAATAGACTTCTTCAAAACTCGAAGCGCCCCATCGCGGCGAAATGCCACGCAGTGCACTCTGGGAACTAGTTGGCCACTCAGTTTCGGTTTCGATTGAGGATCGCGCCGTGACCGAATGCGCTGCTTGCGTTTTTCGATTGTCCGACTTCCAACGAATGTACAATACTCTAAGCATTCTCGAACGATATAGAAGGAAGACTGGGGCACTCTTCTTGGTTCCCGACATGCCGGATATTGTGTCTGCGTATGCAAACTTATTAAGACGTGACTTAGTCCCCTCACCCCTCGATTGTATCTTTGAGCTCACTTTCAATAATCCGAACTAGTACCAGTGAACCACGATTGAAATTTGGTCACTTTGAGCCCTACACGTATTTTGTTTGCCGAACGTCCTCTTCGTGTTACTTCATTGAGCAAAAAACATGCCGCATCATCCCAGCTAGGGTACTCACAGTTGAGGCCAACGTTGGCGCATTACTTTTAAGGAAACACCATAAATTCGCACTCGCTACTGCACAAAAGTTACTATGAAGTCCTCGTGTAATCATATATCTCCCACTAAAATTTTATGTCGATTGGAGATTAAGTTTTCGCAAACACCGAGATCGGCTAGCTACGACGGAGTCCCTAACAAACGTCCCTACTCCTCGCGAAACCTTTTTGGATGAGCCTTTACCGGCGCCCAAGATATGTGTCTGGAACGGTGGTTCTGAAATTATCTCGGCATACTCAGGCAGGAAGAAAGCAAACATATAACAAATCTTATGGCCATTAGCAACCGCCAAATGCGCTTGGTAATTCTTCAGTTCATTTGGCGCACCGCATAGGGGTTCACGGCGTATACGTGCTGTCCGCCGAACGGTGCGACATTCTTCACGCTAGTGCTCGACTGTTGCTTTCTTCAAAACGGTTTGTATGTGTGTGTTTTTATATGATTGGAGGATAACTTCATGCGATATTGAATTAGTCGAATCCAAGCGTGTAGGGACTTCACTTCGTGCAGTGCTGCGGCTCAGTACAGCTATAAATGAATAAGAAGTGTTCAATTTTAGCTTTTCAACGGCGTCTCCCAGTTTTATCTCGCGTACTCGGGCGTATTAAAAAAAATAGTAATTGAAGAAAGGCAATTTCGTCAATGGACGCATAAAACAAGTAACAAACTTCCTGACCAGCAACATTAGTGTAAAGTTGCGAGCTCGGCGTACGCGAACTTATTGGTTGTTACAGCGTGTTGACTCGTACACAAGCAAGATCCCCGAGCTTCGCAGCGTCGAGATTCCCAGCACTGGCTCGTCCACGTACCTCGAAATGCTAACAGGAAGGCTCGAGTACAAAAATAAACAAGCATATGTCAAGACAAGCTTTACGTATGGTTCGGGCTTGTGCTGAAGCTTCGAGGTCTGGCCATTTAGGTTAGTTTAGAGACCCAAAACGATGCGCTCGGGACCAGGAAACATGAGATAACGGCTGTTTATAATCCACACTCTGTGTATGATCTCCTCTCGACGTGTCGATCGAAACCGAAACCATGCCGCTCTCCTCCCTAGCCAACTAGTTCCCAGAGTGCAACGCGCGCAGTGTTGCTCGCAGGGATTTATGGAAGTAGTCTATTGTCTGGATTTGGCTCCGCGCTTCGGCCGTCGCAGGGCAGTCTGTCTATGCTGAAAAAAGCGATGGAGAAACTTCATCGTGACGTCGCCGGTGGGAGGAGCCTAACCTCAATCGGCGGCGAACTCAACA